>CATIWM010419688.1:0-61600 GCA_949671775.1 Mallotus repandus | reverse complement strand
TTTTTATTAAGAAAATAATTAAAAATATTTTATTATCTTATGATTAGTTATGACCATAATATGTTTTATATAAATTAGTTATAGAGTTGAAAAAAAAAATATTAATTATAAAAAATATTGAAGAAATATCATATAATTATTTAAATAAATGATTTATAAAAAATTTCAATAAATTATAACTATATTAAGTTAACATCAAATTATTATATAAATAAATAATATTTTTATTTTTAAAAAAAAATTATTTAATAATAATAGTAGTATAAATAGTAATAATAATATTATTAAAATATATATTTAATTAATAATTTATTTATTATTATAAATTTAAAAAAATTTATTTACGTACGTGATTGTTTACTAGTGTATATATATATATATATATAATTTTAATTAAAAAGTAAATTGTGAAGCATTTGAATTTTTTAAAATTAACAACTTTAATTCCGATCACTATCTATCATTTCAATTGTACATAGCTGAGCATCAAAATCAACAAAACAAAAAAGTAAGTCCCCAAAGTCAAAAGCACATTGTGGTAGCATCCACACCAAATAGCAACCTTCTTTTTTTTTTTTTTTTTTTTTTTTTTGAACAATCAGCAAATAGCAACCTTCATTTTAGCATATGCACCATCATATTGTTCACCACCGACGCCACCTCTTTCTACGGTCATCTTCCTTGAAATAAATAAATAGCAACAGATTGGGAAGCAACGCAAGGTGGTTTCAATCTTTATACAAATCAGAGATAAGCTAGAAAGAAACAGAAAGGAGAAATCTTTAATGGAAGATTTCAGATCCAAGTCATATAATGATGGAAGAATGCAAATTCAAAGCTACTATGGGACTCATGGAGCTCTTGGACCCACTTCATCATCAGGTGTCAGTTCCATGCAAGATCTCAGGTGTTACAGTGCATCCTATGCATCTTCTGTGCACCCAACACAAACCCAGATGGGAAATAATGATATAAAGTTCAAAAAGGGCAAGTCTACAAATGGGTCAGTTTCAAAGAGTTGGAGTTTCAATGATCCTGAGTTGCAGAGGAAGAAGAGAGTTGCTAGCTATAAGGTTTACGCTGTTGAAGGCAAAGTTAAAGGGTCTTTTAAGAAGAGTTTTAGATGGATTAAGGACAGGTATACTAGAGTGGTTTATGGCTGGTGGTGACTTTTTTTTTTTTCATGCTGGTTTTCTCTTGTTATATTACATCTTCTTTTATGTTACTTTTGGGTTTTTGTTATTGCTGGTTTAATGTGTATGATAATTTTATAGCATAAAAAATCCTAATATGTTTGTGATAATGAATAATTCTCTGGTCTACCTTTTGGGTTAATCTTGGGACTTCAGACAAATATATTGATTCTAGGATGATTTTGAAAGCTATCAAATTGATTGTGATGATGAATTATTCTTGGGGTACTCAAAATTGGGAGCCACTCTGTCCGCTGGAACTAGTCAAGCTCAACGTTTAAATGCCTAACAGACGCTGTTCCTGGAATTTGAACTCAAGGGTTATGGGCACCACCCTTACCACTTGGTTCAAGTGGTGGCTGGTTTTAGCACTGTATTTCATATTCTAGTTCTATAGTGTGCTGCATATGCATTTTGTAGTGAATTCAGTTAATTAGTGCCTCTTTACATTGGTATCATTTCCTTCAGATCACCTGCTTGGAAATCTTAGGTTTTGTGCAAATTGGATTCTAGCTCTAACTAGTAAAGAGGGGGAAAAGAAAATGATAATCCTTACTTTTTCTCCATTAGCAGAAGCATGCATGGATCAAATCTATCGTTAGAGAAAAAAAAATATAAAATATATTGGGGGAAACGTTGCTGAAACCAGTGCAAGTGACATCAATAGCATAGCGTCATTTTCACTGCCATATAGATCAGTAGGTATCAGGGAGGGGAGGGGAGGGGAGGGGAGGAGAGGAAACCCCATTCAGTGTTTTCAATCTGAAGTCGAAGTTTTAGCACCACATAATATGAAAACTTGCTCAAATTAGGGAGAGGAAGTCACTATCACTCCAGTACCTGCTACCTAAATATAACAGCTTCACCCATGCATTTGTGTGTGCATCTGTTGTTGCACTCGTGCGATGAAATTTTAGTATTGATTCTGTCTTATGCAGTTATAAATTATAGAACTGGAACCGGTTTTGGTTTCAAGTTTGTTCAGAAATCTGGATGGCATAAGTTTCCATGAGGGTGATTTGCACCATGTTGCTTCTATTGTTTCCTTGCATCAAACAATGAGGAGGGAGTAGCTATATTAAACAACTTGTGATAGTTGAACTGCCAATGCCATCACCAGTCTCATGTCTTTGTGCTTCCGTCAAATTCACAGTTTGCATAGATATGCCCTTTTTGTTGTTATTATTAAACTTGACTCCTCAGAGTTGAAGTTTGAACTGGCTTTTTGAGTCCATAAATCTGCAGTTGTGTCACTGTATTGAAGTCTTAACAGAAGTAAGTAGCCTTGTTGATCACTCTCTGTCTCAAAGTAAACACTGGCTATATACCCCTGGAAAAGCACGGTCCAAATTATTATATATATATATATATATATAATATTTTATTTTTTTTGGAAATTGTTAAAAATGTTTAATTCAATTTATAATCTTATTTTTCATCTGGAATTGTTCATTCCCTGAATTATATTAACAACAAAAAAAATAACTATATTTGGACATATAAAAAATTAAATGCTATATTAGTTTTTAATTTATATATAATATGAGAATTTGAATACATGAATAAGTTAGTTCAATTTCAATACGTGAGAATTAAAATAAATTTTACTTGACGATCACATTTTTTAAGTATTACAGTCACTGAAGTATTTCAGTTTCAATATAAACTTTTAGACCATGTAAGGTATGACAGCTTATATATAGTTATTTATATTGGTATAAAATTCCCATTGTTCTTACGAAGCTTACGTATGAAAATATTTTTTTTTATATGATAAATTATTCATACCTTATAAATTCTATTTTTAATAAATTGAATAAAATATCAATTTAATTTTAACTATTTTTAAACCTTTTTTCTACCTCAATTTATGAACATGGTAATAATATATAATATAATTTGTAAAGTTTAACCACTACTGTTGGAAACAATTAAAAAAATATATAAAAAAGGATTGCAATCAAACAAAATGCGAAGTAATCTTAGTGAAAGTTAATTCAATGGATGTAATTATCAACATTAATGAATTTAATTATCCAATTAAAACTGGTCAAATGTATGAACATATAATGTTATTGGTTTCTTTGGCAATAAGTTCGTTAAAACAGTAAAAGCAATTAAAATGATAATTAAAGTTAATTAAAGTAAAGTAAAGACATATGCTATAACAGCTTAGATTGTATAAAGTTGACAGCTTACATTGTTTAAAGTTGACAGCTTACAGCTTACAGATTGAATTAGTGACATGAACGCAAAATAAAAATAAATAACCAAAAAAAAAACACACAGCACAGGTTGTGCATATATAGACGAAAGGTGTAAAATCTATTTGTACTTCCACAGCTGTAAGCGTTTCATGAGAAATGGGTAAATTCAAAACATTCAACAACCAAAACATTGCTAGCACCCTGATCTCATTTAAGCATTAAATGGGAGCGCAGAGGAACGTTGCCATAAATTACATAATCAATCAAAGGGCAGTCAATAAAATGCCTTCGAACACAAAACTGAGAGAAGGGAAAAAAAAAAATCTATCATTCAACGTTTAGCAGGTAAAACCCGCTTTAATTAAAATCCTTAGGAGCGTGTTGAGGCTACAACAGAACTCTGACAACATATTCAGGCCTGCTGCCTGCATCTGTGCCTCTGAGACTTCACTGCTAAACTATGCAAGAATACGAATATAAAACCACATCTATAGTGGCTTCCAGTTTTAAACTTTTGACATTCGAAGGAACATTAAAAAAAATGATAGCTGCAACGGACAAAGAGACAATATTAATAGGTCAAGCTATTTGGAATATCTGAAAAAAGTACCGCATTTTACACACCCAGCATTTAATATGGAGACTTCTAAATTCTGAGGCAGTTGGCTTCCAGGCATTTTTTCCGCATAACCAGCTGAAGTCTTTGAGCACGCAAATTTTTATCCAGAATTATCAGGCCTCTGAGCCCAGTTTGCAGGACTCAACTCCATAAGAATAAACTACTCCACTGTAAGAGTATCAGCATGCCGACAAATTCAGGATTTACAACAATGCACAGTGATGAGCACCTAATAATGAACCTTATCATCACTGTCAAAATTCAGGCCCTCAATTCCCTTAAGGGCAGACTCATAGTTCTTCATATGTGTAACATTTCTGGCTGACGACGAGCGCCTGGGGTCTGAAGATCCAAGGGGAGGACTCCTTTGCCCGCTTGAAATTTTGTGCATTGCTCCTGGGCTAGCATCTGTTGTGCGTGAGCGTTGGGGATCAGCATCACTTCCAGCATATACATCACGACTACTAGAAACAGCAGCTTGCCTCGAGGACCGACTTGATCGCCCCATGAAATTAGTGCCTGGTAACTGCAAAATTGTAGCACAATTAAGATAAGATCAGAACATGGAACCTATCAAATCAAACATCAGCCAACTGTAGGATATGAAAGAAGCCAGACACGTATCAATTAGCACCATTAAGAAGATTCTAACAACAGCAAGAATAGAGCAGTTTTGAAACAACAATCAGGTACTATAACAATAAATTTCAGTAAGTAAAAAAATAAAGGTAGATGCAAGTTCGATCTGCAGCACAAAACATCAAGTAGAGATTTACAGAATTCAGCAACAAAGACAAGGTAAAGAAATTTTAAAACCCTGCCAAGACTTACAATAGGATCCTTAGTAACTGTAGATTCATTGGCCACTGGACTCTTTTGCTTCGCAAAACTTCCAGTGTTTAGAATAGGCCCTGATAGTCTGCGCCTAGCAGAATCCATTGACTGACCAGCTTGCCGTGCATCTTCTCCACCTGCAACAAGGAGTAAAAGAAATTATATTAAGGAAAACTTACCTTGTCTTTATATGTTTGTTAGTAGCTCAAATGTTGAAAGAAAGTTCTTTCAGCAAGATTACAGGTTCAATTCTTACCAAGAAATTTCACATACAAAGCAGGACACAGAAAAGAACAAAAACATTGCAGAATGTAAAATTTAACTAGGAATAATATTATGAGAAATAAAACTAAAACAAAAAATCCCCATGCAAGTCAAGCAAGGGAACATCTTCCAATGTTAACCCTCCACTATTTAAGTAAAAAGTTTTAACTAAAAGAGCGCATTCTGGGAAAAGGATTGGGGGGGTAAACCTACCTGTCTGTCTATCTGCACTGACAATAGCAGGAGGCATTCCAGAACTAGTTCCAACTCCAGCCCCCTAAAGGAAAAAGAATTATTCAAATGCATTAAACACCAACAACCAAGAGGAGTGATATGCTAACACTTACAAGGGCACGAGCTGGAGGATTAGCCAGCTGTGATTGCTGGTATTTCAATATAGTCCAGTCAAAGACATAATCAAACTGGAAACCTGCAGCAAAGAGCAATAAATGCAGTGCCAATGTCAGATGCCAATTCCATAAATTTTGTAGCAAAAGGAGAAGTCATATAAAATTAGGCTAGAAGAGGCATTGAAAATTCAAATACCAACAACTTGTATGTTCCTACCCTCACGAATGAAGAGATCACGGAATATTCTTTTCAGGTAAGCATAATCAGGCTTATCATCAAATCGTAAGGATCGGCAGTAATGAAAGTAGGATGCAAATTCAGTTGGATAACCACGGCATAAGGCCTGACAGCAATAATGATTTGTCAGCTACATAAACATGAAGTAAGAACACACACAAAGGAGCAAGAATCGCTTACCTCAATAGAAGTGGAAACCTTCTTTTCACTAATTTTCTCATACTTTTGTTTCTTAGTTCCTGCTTTCAGTCCTTGCCAAGGAAGACTGCAGAGAAGAAGACATCAGTGAACAAAGTGCCAATGAAGAGCAAGCAAGACAACGAGAGGGTAACCGGCCGGCAAGAATTACCTTCCTCTTAGGAAATACATAAGAACATAACCCAAGGATTCTAAATCATCCCTCCGGCTTTGCTCTACAATAGATCAATGAGTAAATAATTAATTAAAATAATAAAGGATAGTTAACTTGAAAAGAAAATAGATTTGATAAATATGCCACAGCAGAAGGTAGGAAAATACATACCGATTCCTAGGTGAGTGTTCATACTTGCATATCTGGCAGTTCCTGTCAAATTTTTATTTTCCCTGCAGTGTTTATTGCAAGGTATAGTCAGCAATTGCTTCCCACAACAACCAATATAACAGAGAAAATGTACTCAGTAAGAACCACAGAAAAATTACATGAGACAGCCAACTCAATGCTATTTTAAGGTATATCAACCCAACATAGATACATGGCAGAGAATAAACAACAAGACAGCTTGGACATCCAGTGCTACTACAGCATAGCAGCAATACAATGATGTGGCCTCGCAACTTTTAGATATACTGTATGCATAATATTGCTTCACATATCTACTACAGTTGCAAACTCAATCTAAAATGTCAAGTGCATGCTTGTAGCTTTCTGACCTGTAAGGAATGTGTTGATGGGTTGAACTATCTCTATATTTTTTGGCCAAACCAAAGTCGATCATGTAAACCTACACAAAAGTAAACAAAGATATATTCATTAACATGAACCTCCTGAAATGAAAAAATTGACAAGTGCAGTATATCTATACATGTGACAAAGAAAAAACATATACTTCAAACAAAAACCTGATTAGCACGCCTTCCCAAGCCCATGAGGAAATTGTCTGGCTTAATATCTCGATGTAGAAATGATTTCGAATGAACAAACTCAACGCGATTAATCTGAAGAAAAAAGGGAGAATTTTTTAAAAAAAAATCAGAAAGTTCCCAATTCAGCACAACAGACACATAAAATTAAGAAACCTACCATCTGATCAGCAAGCATAAGAACCGATTTCAAAGAGAGTTTCCTACTGCAGAAGTTAAAGAGATCTTCAAGACTAGGTCCAAGCAAATCCATCACTAAGACATTGTAGTCTCCCTCAACTCCAAACCATCTCACATTCGGAATCCCAGCTGCCAAAGTAAAAGATAATAGAAACAATAAATAACGAGAATGAAAAACAGAAACAACAACAAAAGCAGAAACCAAAAAGTGAAACTGAACACAAAATCAACTAATAGGTCGTAAAATGTTTCATTACTTCCTCCTTGAAGTATTCTGTACAACTTTGATTCGTACAGCAACTGAGGGTGCTTTGTCTTGACATTTTCCTAAACACCAGAAACCAATTTTAATTACATCTCATAAAGTTTGATTATGGCTAATAACTTTACAAAAAGGATAACAAAAGTTAGGCAGGAAACCACAAGAGTTTCAGATGGACAAATTGTTCAACATGTCAGAGCAATCCACTAATCAGAAGAATTAACTCAAATCTAGAAGATTTAATACCGCTCACCATACATATAATTGTTACCAAAATAGCATAATGCAGCAGCACATAAGCTCATTTCTTCCGCTTTCTAATAGATATATACAACCTATCAACAAGGCAGTACCGAGTACCCGACCAAGAGGAGAAGAGATGGTTCAGAAATTTCCTTCAAAAATTTTGGGGCTGCTTGTCACATGAAGAATACAAATTAAATTTCTTATCTCTGACCAAAATTCAGTCATGACTATAGCCTCTGCATAGAAGGAATCATATGAAAACAAAGATTCACAGGCAGAGTACTGCAGAAATGTTAAACCACGTCTGTGTGATGCAACATTTTGGAACAATGAGGCAAATTTATGGGAAATTCAATTTCCATTTGGGAACAAAGCGGAGACCAGCAGCAAATAACAATTCTCTGAGAAGCCGGTGACCAAGAGGGCAACACCAGCAGAGGAACTTAAAAAGCTTGAAATCGCAAGATTGCCTGGCAATGACTACAATTGAATGATGGAATCAAGCATTCGACCGCTAAGCTTCAACCGGTGGAATGGAAAGATTTTCCTAATTATTCAATGTGCATTTCTAGAGTAGCATAACTTAAAATTACTCAAATAAAAGCTATTGCATAATTTCCACGGCATCATTTACATTGAATGGAATTTCAAGAACACACGATTCATAAGATCCAAAAACAAAATCTATGAACTTACAAGCTTAATGGCAACTTCTTCATTTGACTGAATATTTGTTCCTACAAACAATAAAATTAAAATTCAATAATCATCAAATTACACCTCAAACTTCACAAAACAAAATCAATACATAACAAAACAAAGCAAAAACAGCAAAAAAAATTAAAAAAATAAAAAATTAATTAATTAACAAACCGAGATAGATCTCTCCAAAGGACCCGCTACCGATCTTTCGACCAAGCCGAAACTTATTACCAACACGCGGCTCCATCAAAACTAAAACAGAAACCCCTCAAGTTAACAATACAAACCCTAATTCAACCTCCAAACAAAAAAAAATCCTTTAAACGACTCTGTACACCTAACGAAACGCACCGGCAAATCCAAAAAAAATCGCACGGGAACGAATAAATGAAAATAAAATTGGAGATCTACGATTTCGTGGCTTCCTGGAGAATTTCAAGAAGATTTTGCGTTATTTAGGAATATTTTTTTCAAAAAAAAAAAGAAAAAACTAATCTAGGGTTAGGTTAATTACAGATAACGAAGATTCAAGGAGAAAAATAGAAAAAAAAATCATTAGAAGAAGAAGAAGAGAGGTGTGTCTCCTGCTATTATCATATCATTTTTTTTTTTTTTTTTTTGTGTTTTGTTGGTCTCTCTGTTTGTAAAAATTCATCAGTTGCTGTGTTCCTTATTATTATTATTTTAGCGTTGTTTTTTTAATTATTATTATTATTATTTTAATGGAAGCGAAGCCCGAAAGACTCTGAACAACGCAATGTATGTTGTGTTGTGTGTGTGGTTTGGGTGCGGGCGTGGCGTGGGTGTCTTTTCTTTTCTTTTATTTTTTTTTTTTTTCAAAAGGAGATTGCATTTTATTTTGTATAAAACAAAATAAATTACGCTTTTCTTTGTATAATTAGTGTTACAAGACAAAATAATGTATCCACAATGTTAGGTTTGATGACAAAAAAAATATATATTTAAAAATTTTGTTAGTTACAATTATATGCTAATTTGGATATATTTCTATTATTTGAATAAAAAATATATATCTATAATTTATTATTGTATTTTTCATTTTTAATTGTAATATCATAAATAGTTGGAATATAATTGTTTTATAAATTTTTGAAATTTATACAATTAAAAATATATCTAAATTTTATTTATTGAAAATTTATTATAATTAATTTAAGGATAAATTATTTGACAAATTATTTTATTATAAAATATTTATATTATTTTGATATTAAATTATTAATTTTTAAATATATTATTCAATAAAAAATATAAAACCAAAGATAATTGTTGAAAAAAATAAATTCATTATGAGGTTCCTAAACTTTGACACTTTATTTTATTGAACCCCTTAGTTTTTATTATATTTTATTAAGTTCTCAATTTTTTATTTTCGTATAGATTAAGGACAAATTAGATTGAAATAATGAAATTGTTCAACAATTTAGGTTCATTGTTGCTAAATATGTTGCTATGAAAGGTTTAGAGATACGTTTTGTGAAGAATGAAAGAAAAAAGGTGGGGACAACGTGTAGGAAAATATATTTATGGATGTTATATGTTTCAATTAGTAATTCTAATGACATATTCATTGTTAAAACTTACCACCGACGTCACAATTTTGATAGAATAAATATAACTTATTTTATTATTTTATTATTTTCAGTCTAATTTGTTCTTAATTTATGGGAAAATAAAAGATTAATGTTTTAATGAGACACAATAAAAATTGAGAGACTCAATAGAATAAAGTGTTAAAATTCAGGGGTTTCATAATAGATTTATAAAAAAAATACATAATTAGCTTTGTTAAGGTTCAAAATTATATTTTTAAAAACTTTAAATTATAATTATATGCTTAATAATTCCAAGAAATAAAAATAAAAACAAACTATTCATCATTTAAAGATGACAATCAAAGAAGTGTATATCTAAAATTTTATGTTAATAGTATAATTAAATTTCTAGATGTATGATTTACACTTCCTAACTTATTGGAAGTCAAATAATTTTAATTAAATTAATAGACAAATTACAATTAAAAATACTTCTAAAAATATATTTCTAATAGTGACACGATAGATTAAATACTTCTTTATAATATAATATTATTTTTTGATTAATTAATGTTTTTTTATTTAAAAAATTCTGGAGTTACTTTAATTTTTACTTACATTGATTTTACTTTATTTTAGTCACTATTAGATAAAAATGTATTTTTTATTCAATAATAATTATTAATAAAGTACATTTTACTCTGTAAAAATCAAAGTAATCCTAAAATGCACAGTTTATACAATTTTGTATTTGTTAATAGAAAAAATGAAATTAAATAAATAAAATGTTTGGATTGAATTTGTAAATTAGGGATTGTTTTTATGATAATTATGACAGAGAAGACATAAAGCAAAGAGATGCTCGGCCACGCGTGATTAGTACGCGTGACCGAAAGTATGCACTGCTGTCAGTGCCACGTGGAAGAAACAAAGGAACTCTTCTTCGATTATCACGTGACATTATCCGCAAGACAGGAGAGCGTATTTGTCATGTCATTTGATCGCGTGTCATTGTTTTTAAATGGATCAATAATCATTTTTAGCTGCTTTTGTTTTTATTAACTTTATTTTATTCCAGCATCATCATCTTCTTTCTCTTTTTTTTTTTTTTTTTTTTTTCCCCATAAAGTTTGTTCTTGGGTAAGGATGTGTTTTGGCATCAAACCATCGCACTAGGACATGGCCAAAACTTAACTGGAGTTAAAATTATATAATAATGCAATTAATTTTTTTACGGTGTTTTTAAAAAAAATTAAAATTCATGATTTATATTGTGATTGGAGTGATAAAAAAAATTTAAAATTATATACATATTAAATTAGTATTGAAATAGTTTTACTTTATTTTGATAAATTGGGAGGTAATATAATTTTAGTAATAATGAACTGCACAATAAAAGTATCTCTTTCGTTTTAAATTGACAATGACAAAATTTTGCACCTCGAGATGTCCTTAAAGAGAAATTATTATTTAATTATTTTATCATTGACGGAGTCTTATTTTTTTTTATAAATCATGAAATAATCCACTTATAATTTTTTTATGAAATTATTAACATTTAATATGTATATTAAACGAAATACTACAAAAAAAATTACATAAATCAACAACCAACGTTAAAATTTAACATGATGTGTGAAATAGAATGCCACTAAAATTAATTAAAATTTTAATATATATATTTTATAGTACTTTTCATGCAAAAAAAAAAAAGCAATTCATTTTTCAACTATTATTATGTGAATTCTATAATTATTATAAAGTCCATTATCTCAATCGAAAATTTATAAATTAAATCATACCTTAAATTTAATGTATTCTCATGAATAAATAGAATTGTAAATAAAGTTAATTACAACGCATAATATTTTATTGTTAAAATAATATATTGATTTATAAAAACTAATATGAATTTGGTTAGCCGAACATGTGGAGACAAAATCCCCAGCACTTGGAGCAGCTATAGATTTTTATGAATTGATAGAATAATTCTAAATAAGAAATTAAATTTGGTCTTAGTTTGAGATGTTCAACGGAATTAGGTTGATCTTCATGCCTACCATTAATCTCCAACAACTAGTCTTTAATGAAGAAATTCATCAACATATGGAAAATATACTTGCTAAAGAACATGTAATACAGATAGTGATGTATTAGTTACTAATGCTTTTCTGTAATTTTTATATTCAAGTTTCGACTAACTTTAATCAAGTACAGAGATACATAAAAGATTCTTTATCTTTTATAAGTAAAATTTAAATTTAAGACAAATTTTTTTACCATTTTAACTACCAAAATTTAATATTATAATTTACATTTTATTTTTTAAAAAACTATACAACATATAAACATGCAATAGTAAGGGATCAAATATATTTCTTTATAAAATAATAATAATTTTATAAAAACATGTTCGCATAATTATGTTGAGAGTCGATATGAGATTCAAGAATGTAATTCAGCCGAATCGACATATTATCAAAGTCGAGTTTGACTCGACTTTTAGATTTGAAATTTAAACTTAATTGAACTTATTTTTTTAAAATTTAAACTCAACTCGATTAAATAATTTATATATTTGAACTCGATTTAACCAGTTAAATAAAATTATTAAAATTTTAAAAATATATATTTTAAAATATTTAAACTCGAATTGATTAAATAAAATATATTTATAAATATATTAAATTAAAAAGATAAAAATGATAAATATACATGTTTTAATTAAATTTTTGAGACTATCGAGTTGTATACTTAGAAATTCAAACTCAATTTTATAATCTATTCGAGTAGTTTAAATTTCGACTCAACAATAATTGAATTAATTTTAAATTTTTTATTCAATAAATAATTCGTGAATGAGAGATTAGGTTATACCCATAATGAGATCTCAAACGACCACTCCTTTGAAAACAATTTAAATTTTATTTGACTTTGTTGATGTTGATTTACATCAACTAATGGACATCAGTTTCAAAGCTACTTGCACCTGCTTCAAAAATAATTAGTAACATCACCAAAAGTGTTCGAACTAAAATATGCGGTTAAGTCCCACGTAAATGTTCATCAATCATATGTGTTTGATAATAAATTTAAGAGTTAAAAATGCTTGAAAATAATGCATGCATATGTGTAGGTATATATTGTATAATTATTCAAACATTAAATCACATAAATTTTGTATTTTAAATTAAGATGGATGATCATGCTAAAAAAAATGGATGATACCCATTTTGCATATTTAAGAACATTATACGACAAATCAATCAATCTGGCAAAATGCTTAAATTTATATTAATTCTCAATCATTGATGATTGAACAAAAAAAAAGTATGCTCTATTTTGTAATTTTCTTTAGGTTATATCATATAACAAAATGTAGAAAATAACTCCCAAGTTGATAAATGCTTTGGTCCCTATCACCCTTCAGCATTCCAGCCTATCTAATATTAGGTTGCTGACAAGTTACATACTGGAAATTCTTAATTGCTTGATACCCCACACACCTACAACCCCTTTGCTATTTTGTATTATACTCAATAGCTTTTTCTTTGAAGTAATTAGAACATAATTAATTAAGAATTTAAGAATCAAAGTTTAGTTAAGGCACAATATACACAACAGGCTACACTACCGCAGTTAAAAATCTTATGGGTTGTAGAAAGCAGTGCCACACTTGCATTTCCATCCTTCAGGCTCATAATTAGCATATTGCACTGTTTTTTTGTGATCAGTTGTTGTGGGTATTTGAATAGCATTGCAAGGTACACAGCCTTCACACTTGTGCACACAACTTGGTGGCCTGGACCCAAGTCTGCTTGACCCTCTGTATGTTTGTTCATTTAATCCCTGAAAATGCTAAGCAAAAATATTAAGCAAGAACCCAAAAAAACAGAAAGGTTCACCAAATTAGATATTAATTTAGGGACTGAAAGAGAAAATACCTGAGTTGTGTCATGAGCAGGAGTAGCTTGAGGAAAATGTGGGATTTGAGCTGGTTTTGTTCAAGAAAGTAATTAGAACACAGCAATGGAAGGCAGCAGGATAAAAACAACACCAAAAAGCAGAAACAGACAAAGGTGTTGCAAAGTGCTCTCACAAAGTTGTGTGAAATTAAAAATTTTACGATCAGATTCAATAAGAGGAAAAGTTAAAAACAAGGTTTTGTTTCATATTTATATATAAAAGTTGTTGTTAAAAATGGTTAATATCATGAAAAGAGTTGAAAGAATCAGACAAAATAAGTTGCTGTGAAAAGAGAAACAGCATGATTATCTAAAGAAAGAAGGGTAGAAGAAAGAACAGCCAACCCTTTTGAGGAGAAGCATCATGTGATCCAAAATGCCAGCTGACTGCTACAGAGTAGCATGTGGCTATCTGCAGAGTTGCCATTACAAAACAGCTCAATCTTGGTCTCATGTCTCTTTGTAGTCTAAATGATGGTGGTGGTGGTGGTGGTGGTGGTGATCTGTGTGTATTTGTGTGTATTTATATTACTTTTCTATGTATGAGAGGATTGAGAGCAGAAGATTTCTTGCTCAATTGGGTCACACTCACTTCAAAGAGACAACAAGCAAGATCTGAGCAAGACGACAAAAGAAGGAAAAAAAAATCAACTTCAACCCCAAAGTCCAACCCTGGCAGCAGGAAAATTACAATAAACTAATCTTAACAGAGACTGAAGAGATGTTGCTTCTGAGACAAGTGATTCTGCCTTCTTTTCAACAAGATTCTAAACAAAGTTTCAAACAAAAAACAATCTCTTTATGTATAAAAATATATTCTCTTTGACAACTCACAGAGAATTTTCCAGAAAGAACAGAAAGAACGCCACTTTCATATCAGTCTTGTTTTTCTGCTCTTGAAAGAAAAGAACTGCTTTTCTTGATCTAGTTAATTTAATAAACTCACTTCCTCTGTATATTAATAATAACAGTCTTCATCAGCTCGGCTCTTTATTTATATCCAACAACAGCACCCTATAGCTCTTTCTTTTTTTGTTTGAAACTTCTATAGTTTTTTTATATCTTACGACAGCAAGCACCCCTATGCAACACAACAATATAGTAAGAATCCTTATAGGTGTTTAGGACAGTCTAGGCTGCAGAGCCAGAGCCAGAGCCATTTTCCTCCTCTGATAATCTGTTGTTTCCAATAAAAGCAGTAGAGATTCAAACTATATTCTTTTGGGGTCTGTTTTTTTGCTTTACAAAATAAAAATCCAAGCCGCGTTGGTTAGGTTTGCACCACTGAATCAAGATAATGGCTGACTTATTAAGAACGCATAGTACACACAGTTGGTTGATTGATGGAGGAACATGCTATAATATACTTACACTTCATACGCGGCCCATTTTAGTTAGTGTGATGAAATGGTGATCGATTGATGTTGTTGTGTGCTTTGAATATTGGCGGTGTTTTTGAGTAAATGACCTATCCTTTTCATCACTGCAACTGTAAGTCTACGTCCTTGGTTCTTCTGGACTAACATAATTGTCTCATCACCAATTTTATGTGTGCTGTTGGCCTGAATTGACTCATTTGTATATATATATATATATAAGCTTTTTCTTTGCTGTTGACCGCGTTTACCAGATCCTTCACAGAGAAAATTCAGCAAGCAGGAGCGCTTATTAAATGGTTCAATTAATTTGTTGGATCTCTGCAACTACTGGAGGTTTGATCAATTTATGTAATGGCCAGGCTTCACCCATTTATCGTTTACACGTTTTGGATGGAAAATGCTAACTGTTCCAAAATCACAAGCACAGGAGAATGTTGCAAATTTGTTCATCTTTTCCATGTAATGTTTTAAATAAAAACTTTAGCTTCTATTTACCGGGATCAACAGAGCACACACTTTTGTCTGGAGGGTAAAAAAATGCGAGGATATATATATATAGCTATGGTCATGGCAATTGACAGCACAAGCCACCAGGCAAAATGAAGGGAGATAAAAGTGGATGTAACAAGAAGTCAGGAGGCTAAAAAAAGTAAGCCTAATCATGAAAATTTTTGCCTACTAATGTATATATAAACAGCTCTACAGCTGTTGAAGAAGTTCATGGCATTATGGCAATGAGGAGTCATAAGAAGATGCACTTTAAAGGATGTTACTGCAGAGTTGGCATATGAGAAGGTAGTCTGGTAGCACATCAACATCACCTCTGCTCTCTCTCCATTGCGCCATGCATGGCATGATTTTGCCCTCCAGATTATGATATTGCCCAACTCTTTTTTGTACGACATGTATACAGAATTATGATAGACACAGCTAAATGAAAGCTACTACTGGCTGGCTGCTGCATGTCTAGGATAAAGGAAGCAGTTTTAAGTGTCAGTCTAGCTAGCTTTGTGGCCATAACGGGTTATATTATATTATATACAACAAATGATTCAAGAAAGTTAATGATTTAATGTGTATATATATACAAATGATTTAATTTCCTGTCCAAAAAAAAAAAAGAAGAACTTAATGATTCAATTAGATGATTAGATTATAATAACTGTTATCCAGTCTGATAATAATAGACCCACCAAGATTCAGGTGTTTTTATTATAAATTTTGCATGATGGATGGGGGGTACTGTCCAATATATGTCGAGTTGATGCCTGATGGATTGATTTGATTATTCAATATGTGTTCGGTAACAGTCAGTCTGCTGATGATGCTGATTCCTGGTGGTGCCTGCATCTGACATCGATATTGGTTTATGTGATTTTTGTGGAAATTTATACACCATTGAGCTATATGCTAGACTACTCGAATCACTTGCATAACTTCTTTTAGGAGAATTATCACTTTTTTTTGGACGAAGAATATCACAACTTGTTTGAATCAGCAAAAAAGAAGGGAATTAAGAAATAAATTGTATGCTTTATTGAAGATGAATGCCATCTCAACTTTCTTGTATACATTATACATTATACAGAATTACAGATGTACAAAACCCAACACTAAAACAGGGGCCAGAAATGGGGTCAATATCAAAAGAATGAAGAAATAAATCAAGCTGAGGAAAAAAAAATTATTTCCTAAGGAAAAAAAAAGTGATTAAAAAAACAAAGTAATTGGGTTAGTCCCTTTGATCCATCCTTTCAACCTATGGTTGTAAGCACCAGAAGTGCCCCATCTGCTGCAAATCCTGACCTGTGCTTATCTTTTACTGTTATTGACCTCCATGCCCCAAGCAACTCCTCTAAGGGGACTTCAAATCTGCAATTCTACAGCTCTAGTTGACTCCATTACCCTTGGCTCGATGCACAATTTAATTGGCTACAGAAATTGGGGTCCTTGGACTTGGGATTCCCATGTATGCAAGCCTAGGTGATACCCTGACCTGTGGACTAGGCCTTGGAGAAGGGATTGGGCCATAGTTGCTGAGAGACCCAGGTGGCACCCTTGGCGATAGGTTGACCTGCTCCAATGCCTTCGATTGTAGCTCCGTGGGGTACTCTCTTACACACCCAATTCTTGGACCATTTCCTGTTGTCCAGTTGCAAGTTAAATGTTCAGGCTTCCACTCAAAAATAGTTGTCTTCACAGTGTTACTCTCAGTTTTAATGTCTTCTTCTTTTTCTTTATGAACAGCCGTGGTGGTTGTCTCTTTGGTAGACAAATCTGTATCAGCAGAAACCACATTTGATTCTTGTTTTTGCTCCTCTTCTTGGATATTATATGATGGACTGTCATCATCAATTGCACATCTCTGCATAGAAAATAACAGAAACATCAGGCACCAACTACAAACACAACACAAGCATATATAATTTGTAGAAGCATATATATATATACCTTAACATCCGTGAGATCAACATTGTTTTCTTGAAGAAAGCTGATGAATTCCCTAAAGTTTTCTTCTGTTGGGTGATAGTGACCACTGTATGGCCAAATAGCCTCAAGAATGCCATTGCGAGCAACTAATCTTCCAGCTGCTGTGGTGGCACCACCAGATAGAAAGCTAGAATGCTGAAACACACCCTTCTTTTTTTGCCCCACATACAAAGATCTCGTTGTGCTAAGCACAAATATCCATTTTGAACCTCCCACTGTATCAACCAGTTTTCCACTCTGCCTGTACACAAGCTTCCCATTTTCAACTATCACTTCGTATGCTTCCCTTTCTTTCTGAAATCGCAACCAACAAAGGTAAAATATTAATAATCCCTCACTCATTAACCATGCATTTCAATAAGAAAATATTTGTATATGTATATAATTGAAGCCATTGATGAACTTACTGGTCCAAGATATGCGATGCACTGGCGATGAAGGGTATTCCTTGGACATTTGTCAAGATTTACTTCCTTGCCATCCCCAACATCCAACCTGCATTTTACAGAACAGTGAGTCACAGAGTTTTAAAAGGAAAATTTATTCTTGACAAAGTTTCCCAATTACCAAACAACAATATGCACAGGTACTGACCAGTAGAAAAACGGTTGAGTGCTCTCACTTTTGAACCAGACATCATAATAAAAGTGTAAATTATGGCCATACCGATGCCGTGGATCAATCTGTACACATAAAGAAATTTACAGAGGAATTGTCAGATCATCGGTTCGTTTAATAAATGTTTCTTTTGCAGGTGTTCATTAGAAATGGAAGTGTTGAAGGACTTACAGCTTCAAGCCAGTGTTGTAAGGCAAGTTTTTGAGCCTTATCATCCTTGGATAAGCCTTTTCCAACCTTAGCTGCTCTTGTTCTAGCCCTTGCCCATCTTGAAACAGCAGATTCAGGTTTATCAAGATTAAAGAATGAGACAGAACTTCTCTTTAGAGCTGCAAAATCTAACGCCTTCCACCTGCAAAAAATGAATACACAAGTTTAAAAACACCATTTTTGAAACAGAACCTCAAGATTCAAAAGAAACATGTCAAAAAATATTCAAGATCATAACAAGAACATATACCCACCAGAGTTCCTCAATGACAACAGCACAGTCTGCAAGATTTCTTCTGGTCCTGTAACTCTTGTAAACCTTTTGCAATTTAACAGCAGCAGCATCAAGCTCGCTGACTGGTCTAGGAGTAAACAAGATTGCCGGTTCAGGAAGAGAAAGTGCTGCTGGCGTTATCGATCTGCCTTTTTCAGAACCTTTATCTTGAACTAAATCCCTGAATGACAAGTTCCTGAGAAGCATTACATTTTCAGGCTTGCAATTCTTCAAGTTAATAGAATTTTTGCTTCTTCTTGTATTGGTTGTCGTCTTTGCCGAGTTGGTCATTGTAGTTTCTGTATCTGCAGTTTTCTTGAAGCTATTTGCTCTTAAGGGGACAGGAACATGTTTCGGACTTAAACTAGTGTTGTAGATTAAATCAAAGAAGCTGTGCCGTGCAATTTCTTCCCAAGCTGAGTAAAGTAAGGAAAGAGATAAACCCATAAAGATTTTCAAGCACCTGAGCACAAAAATTATAAAGAAAAATTTGTTAATGAAACTATATACAAAAATGCCGTCATTTTAAATGCAATTCAATTGCGTTGAAAATATAGCCAGTCTATAAATCAAGTTCAGCCCACCAGCAACCAAAAAAAAGAACAGCAGAAGCTTTTGACTGAACATATCTATTAATGGTGACAGGTGAGAAAATTTAATGTTTGAATTGAAATTGGCAAATCTATAGTAAAAAAAAAAAATTCATTCCCCTTGGACACAAAACCAAATTCCCACCTTACTTTACGGTCATTGAATCAAGGACCCATTACAAATATGACTACACATCAAAAGGAAGAAAGGTGGTGAAAAAAGCAAAAGTGAAAAAATCAAAGAGAAAAAAAAAAGAGCCATCATGCACCTAACTTGCCTAATTGAGATTCCAATCATTTGCACAAACAACAAGAGAAGACACTAAAGGATCCAAACATGTGAAGAATATCCATAACCATAAAAATAAGCCAACCATTTCATCTTATATACATGTTTAGACTAATCTAAAGAGACATATATATACATACAAGAATGGATGTGTTTTCTTGTTTTGTTATGTAATGTAATTAGTTACCTGTTATATCAGGGACCAGAACTCCACAAATTAAGCTATATGTCTCTCAAAGAAAAGAAAGAATTTTTAATGGCTAATTCACTTCCAATTAATGAAGATATGAATATCGATGTCAGAGACTTGACTGCTCTCCTTCCCTTTATATATAGGCAGTAAGCGGACACACAGAGCACAAAAGAAATTTTACTGCTTATAAAACCTTCAAAGACGTGGCCGAAAAGCAGGAAGAAGACCGCAAAAGAGAAGACAGTAAACACAGCAGTCGTAGAATTGTCTGTATAAAAATCAAGTCAAGAAATATATATGTATTGAATGGAAATTTAATGGAAGGTGCAGTACTGTTGTAATATATATATTCAAAAGTTTTTTTCTGATGCTTTTCTTCCAGGTTCAAAACCACGAGTTATTTGATGGATTCAAAGGATTGAAAATTTGAATAATATATACATATTACCCTTTTGGAAATGAGATAATGTGAAGGCTTAAAGACAGTTTTCTGCAGCTTCCAACTAATTATGCATATATATGATTAAAAAAAAAGGATTAGTTGTTTTGATTTGAGGAAAAGAATGAGATGGGCGGTCAAAGAAAGGAAGCTTGAGAATGGGTTTCCATGAAAAAACACATAGGAAATGAAATTGCTAGATGCAAATCAATCCATCACACACATCATAATCAAAATTTTTTTTTTTCATTTGATGTCGTAGCAGTAGTTAACTTTGACTATTTCAGAGTCGACTAGATAGATCCACAAATAGATAAAACTCTTCTAATATTTATTTTTTCCACACATAAAATTCGAACTCAAAACCTTATTTAAGAAATTCAATCTCTTTGCCTATTAGTATAGGTGGTTAAATTCTAGCGCCACCTTTTACCACTTGGACTGACATATGGAACAATAAAATCAAATAACTATTAAAATGAGTAAATGGTACTTAAATCATATATCAAATTTAAGGTTGGATATATATAATTATATTAAATTAATTGTTAAATAATATTAGCTGTGTTTATAATATTATTTAGATTAAACTAAATTAATAAAAATTTTCTAGGTATTTATGGCAGTTTAAATTAGAAGACAGACCATAATTTAAATTAATTAAAAAAAAAAGTCACACCACACAACACAACATCACTGAGATTGTTTCTTTTTAACAGCCAAACCACTGTTTTTGGTCATGCACACGCTTCTTCAAGACTTGTATTTGGTTAAATATTGCTTTTATTGTTCTTACATTTTTTTTTTTGAGAATTATTTATTGTTCTTTCATTGTTTGTTGCTTGCTGCTACTCTTGCATTATTTATTTCCTCCTCTACTTAAATTTGGACTTTCTCATCATTAATATTATTCCCACGTCTCTTTTATTTATTTTTGACTTGATAAATAAATAAATTTTTATTTTTCATAAATAAATGGGACTCGATATCCATGGATTAAATAATGGAAGTAGTTTTTTTTTATAAATTATTTAGTATAAAAGTGATAATTTTTAACAAATATTGATGGATAAAAAGCTTTTAAGATATTTGATATTTTAAAAGTTTAACTACTATAAAAACTATAAATTTTTTATATTTATTTTCAAATTTAATAAATTTTATTGTATTAATTTTTTTAAGAATTTAACAAAAAAATTATAATTTTTTACTTTAATATTTGCTGACACTAAATTTACGTTAATTAAC
Organism: Mallotus repandus; assembly: GCA_949671775.1. Lineage (NCBI taxonomy): Eukaryota > Viridiplantae > Streptophyta > Magnoliopsida > Malpighiales > Euphorbiaceae > Mallotus > Mallotus repandus. The sequence continues at coordinate 40,132 of CATIWM010419688.1, read as the reverse complement.
ATTAAATTAATTTTAAATAGAATAAAAATGTTTTGTGAGTGCTATTGCAAAAATCAAACTCAAAATTTTCCTTTTCCAACATTGACTATAACAATAATCCAACTTTTGTTATTGGCAATGTAACGATATAACTTGTTATAAAATGTAAAATATGATATCGCTTCAATTCCTTTTTTTTAAAAAAAAAATTAATGTCCTATTTATATTCAACTTTCATTTCAAGGAAAAAAAAAATACCCACAACGTTATTTAACTTGGTAATTTAAAAATCTGTCTTCACCATTAAAAAATCTGAAATTCCAATTAAATTTATATGCATATATTTTTTTCTATTAATAAAAAAATCATATAGCATGGTATTAATAAATTATATAATAAAAAATAATAATTTTTTTTAAATTATATAAAAATAAATTTTACAAATTGATCATGAATTAGTATTTTTAAAAAAGAATGATCACTCTATGGATTGAATTGACTTTAAGGTAAAAGCAACAAAAGGGGTAAGAATTAGGTTCCTGAAATTCATGAATGGATTGATTGACTTAATAAAACATAAATGTCCGATGACTATAAACTACGTGGGTCAAAATCAACTGAGATTGGTCAAATATCAAGACCAGCATTGATGTTGTTGGAATTTGATCAACACGAAAATCAATTGAAGATTCGAATGCAAAACTATAATATATATAAAAAAATTAAAATCAAAATGACAACAAAAAAAAAAGATTTCTTTTCATTTTTTTTTTATATGCAGCCTACAATAGTACATAAATTGTACCTGCGTAGCTTGAATTAGTGCTTAATTACAAATTATATTTAATCTTTTTAAATAATAATCAGTTGACATTTAGCTCATTAATCCCGGGAACGTTAGGTACATAAATTTTTTCTTAAATTAGTGCTTAACTAATCCAATATATATAATCAAATAAAAAAAATTACCGATTCTTTTTATAATTCTCAATAGATTAATCATACAGGTATGATGCAATTCGATTATAGGTTGTAGCCATCTATAATGCAATTCTTAATTTTGAAGTTATTTTGTTGTATAAACAGGTAGCCGCCAATTTTTTATTGGAGTTAATAACATGTTTAGTAAATAATTAAATAAACCAAAACGATACTAATAACAAAGAATTATATTTACTTGATAAGAACCTTCTGCATATATATAATTAATCTTATGAAATACCACAATGATATATAATATACGCCAATAAAATTTGGATCAAATGGTGGAATGCTGAGGTCTTGAGCAACAAAGGATTCAAGTTTAAATTTCAGGTAGTGCATGGTAAAAATTTTATGTTCCTGTCTTCCACTATCTGTCTATACATACACACGCACAAAGGCGACAACAAATGGCAGCAAAATAAAGCACCGAGTTTGGAACTTTTGACGACATTTTGCTTTCACTCTGTTCGGTTCAAGACGTGTGTGTGTAGAGGAGAGACAGAATGGGTCGGGCTCATTCATTCACGTGGTTAACATTCAGCAACAACATCTCATCAAAATTAATTTACTTCATTAATCAACATATAAATATGTTGTTTGACCAAATATATATATATTTGTTGCTGTACTCGGAGTACTACAACTTCTCAACGTGTTAAACAAAAACCCAGGCTAGAGTTTCTTTACCTTTCATTATATTAAATTTTTTTCTCAATTAGTATTTACTGTCTATTAAATTTTAATTAATTTAAATAAAATTATAAACATAATAAAAATATTTTAATAATTAATTTAATATAACTATATATATATATATATATATATATATATTATAAATTGATACAAAAACGTTATTTAAATAAAATTGTTCTCTAGTTGAGCATCTCTAATAGTATTCTTTAAAATAAAAAATATATTCTAAATAATAAAAAGTATCTTAAGAAATCTTTCAGTATGAAGAATAAATAATTTTATTTAAATCTAATACACTCTTTATATTTTACTATTCATTTTATTTTATCCTAGAAGAATTAAATTTTAATTTTTAAATATTGTGGAAAGAAAAAAAAATTAGATAATAAAATAAGCCAATAGAAAACAATGATATATATAGAAAATAGATGTGCATTAATTAACCTTTGTATAAAGAGTGTGATAAATAGTGAATTTTGGCTCTCTAGATGTATAGAGTAAAACTCACTCTCTAATCCATAACTTAGAGATAAAGAGTGGGTTGAAGTCCTTTTTTTTACTACTATTCTCTATAATCACCCTCTATAATAAAAAATTTATGTGAAATAAAAAGTGCATTAGAGATGCTTTAAGGCCATCTCTGATCACACTCTAAATTTATTGTTTTGGTGCAAAAAATAACTCTAACCACACACCAATTTACTCAGCAAATTTACAGAAATGAACAATGTCCCATCAATTTTGCTGAGTACTGTTTATTGCAGCAAACATTATTTATTTTTTTTAAATTACATAATAGTCCTATACTTTTACATTTATAATATTTTAGACCAATTTCATCATAATTATTTTATTTCCTTTTACATAATATTTATTTTATTTACTTTTTAATTAACAAAATATAAAATTAATGTAATTTCTTATTATTTATATTTTTAAAATTTACATAATTATTTTTTTAAAATTACATTTTTTTTTGCCGAAGATATTTTATATTATTTAATATTACATCCTAATATTTATTTAACTATTATTTTTACTAAATTTTAGTTGCACTTATATAAATTTTGAATTAAGATAATTAATTATTAAATTAAATTATAATTAAAATAAATATAATATTTAATTATATAATATTTATAAATAAATATTAAAAATATTGCAATTGAATGAATATGTAAAAAATAAAAAGTATGGATATAATTTGTAAAGATAATAAAAGTAAAAAAGTAATAAATAATAAGAAATGTAAAAAAAATATATTAAAAATATTTCTTTTAGTGTGAAATTTGATGTTTGGAGATGAGATACTGTATATATATCAAATTTAATATAAAATTTACACCAAATTTATGTTTGGGTTGAAAATGGCCTGATCTACAATTGTTGGTTCATTACATTAATTTTCGTGATTGATTACTTTCTCCTTCCAAAAATTATTAACCCAAATAAATAAATAAATTGAATACAGTTACATGACGATTTTTTAATATACTTTAATTGATAAAAGAATATTGAATTATTTAATAAAGTTAAATAATTTATAAAATATGTATCAAATAAAAATATTAATAAATTAAAAATTACTATTATTTAGAAAATAATAACCTTTTTTTTTCAACAATTAGAAAATAACAACTTTAAATAAATAAAGAATTGAGATTATAATAATTTGGCAAATAGAAAAAAAAAATATTTTACCATTAATAATATTTATATAAATACTTAATTAAGCAAGTAAACTATATCAAATACATTTCAAAGTAAAGTGCTTACCCCTAATATCAAATATTTAAACCAACTGTAAGTGGGGAAGTAGTTAAGTGTCTCCCACGAGTAATCAAAGTGGCAAAAGATATGAACATTCAGTTTGAGAAAACTAGGGATCGAACTCCTCACCTCCCTATTTTCCCCTCTTGTGGTGTTAGAAATTAACCACTTGATCTATGATAAAAATTTTTTTGTCAAATTGTAACCGCTCTTCAAGAGCATGACGAGAAAGGAATTTTATATATGTACATGTTTGCTCAAACCAACTACATATACATATATATAGGGTAAAGATTTTTGTACTATTTCTTTTGATAATTACATTTTATTTTGACTTTACTAACTGTTTAAATGACTTACTATTCTTAATTTAAAATAATTTTGTACCTTTAACTATTAATATTAACTCAAAAAATTATTTAATTCATATAGATAAAAATCTAATAACTTCAATACAAATAATTTTATTTTAATTTAATAATTTTTATATTATAATCATTGAAAATTATTTATAGCTTTATTAATTTGTTATGTTATTTTATTTTATGTTCAACTTATATTGTTAAAATTTTAAAAATAGTTATTTTAATTTGCTAATTTAATTGTGTAATATATATTTTTAATTTTTATTTTTTTTGAAACTAATACTTTTAACTGCTTATACACATGATATTTACATTTTTAAAAAATCTATGGTAAATTTAATTTTGATTTTTTAATCAATTTTTTTTAATAAAATTGATAGGATATAATACTGAAAATATTGTATATATTGAAAAAATTGATATAAAATAAAATAATTAAAAAATAATTTATTTAAAAAAAATAGAACCAATTAAGTTGATATAAATTTATAAAGTATTTTTTTTAAGATAAAGTATTTTTTTTAGTTATTTTACTTTATATAAATTTTTTCAACATATATTATAGTTTTTGTAGCATATCCTATCATTTTTATATTAAAAAATTGAATGAAAAAAATTAAATTAAATTCACCGTTAATTTTTTAAACAAAATGTAAATATTAGTTATATAAACACTTAAAAGCAGTAAATAATTAAATTTTAAAAATATATATTGTATAATTAAAATAGAAAATAATTAAAACTATTTTAATAAACTTTTAACCATATAAGTTGAACAAACAATAACACAGCATAATAAAATTATAAATAATCATGAGCTATTATAATATAAAAAAATAAATAAAAGTAAATTATTTGTATTAAAATTATTAGATTTTTATTACGTATGTATATATAATTAAATAATCTTTTAAGTTAACATTAATTGTTGTGAAAAATATATAATCATTAGAAATTAAAAGTAACTAAGTTATTTAAATTGTTAATAAATTTAAAATGGAGTGTAATTATCGAGAGAAAGAGTGCAAAACTCTATATATATATATATATATGCCTGCTCAAAAAAAGTTACCAATTTTGGAGTTTTAGTTTTGGCCACAAATTAAGACCAAAACTCATTGCCAAATACAAACAAAATATAACCATATCCTAATTTCCAGGAAGAATATAATTGAAATTAATGTGGGCAATAATTTAACATTTATTAAATCAGTTGAAAAAAGTTTCTTGCTTAATTATTGAATTGAATTTATATTATATACAATTATATTAAATTAATTATTAAATATTTTAATCATATTTAAATTTAATTGGTTGTATCAGAATTGTTGAATTTTAAATGCTTATAATTTAGGGGGAAAAAAAGAGATAGGCAGCTAGTGTTGTGTGGGCATTTTAGTAAAAATAAAGGGAAGGTGGACTTTGAAATTTAAGTCATTTTGTATCGTATCTGTTGGTGTTTATTTTTCCAATCACTACTCGCCAGCCATAGCTGTCAAGGTGGGTTGGTACTTGGTAGGTTGATTGACTCTTCTCAGCACTGACGTGCACTGCACTGCACTGCACTTACATGTCATCGCTCTCCCTCTTTTCTGCATGCATTGCTCCCTTTTGTTGTCAACGTTCATCTATCTACTAGATAATTTTGTGTTAGCTAATTAATCAGGCGCAGACCCTTTTGTTCAACTAATTGAACTAATTTTCTAATTTTATATTATTATTATAATTATTTTTAAATGGACAAACACATTTTAAATGCAACAAATTAAAAATATATTAATTCAAATATCTAAAAAAATTTAGATTTGCTTAAGTAAACTCTTAACTTTTACTCTACTGGAGTTGAACTCTTTCGATTTGAATTAGTTGTAATTTTTATATTTATCCGTCATGTTAAATTAGCTGTAGAAATTTTTTTTTCACTCTTGTGGTGCTACTTGATCAAATTGAATTGATTATATGTGAATTTGAATACTGATAATTTAAACAAAAAAAAAAATCATATCAAACCAACAATTGTTGGAAGGAGCTACAAAAAATTATTTTCGTTTAAATTAAATCTTGGATTTGAGTAGTGTATGTAGCTTTAAATTAATTATTATAAGACTTTTAACGTTTTCATAGTTCTATTTAGACCGAACTAAATTAAATTAGTTAGAATCTAATAAAGTCTTAATACTAATTAATTTTAAAAAAACTTCATAAAAAATTACTTAAGACATGTTCATTTCAAAATATTTACAGTTTGACAAGCATTTTTAATATTGTAGTTATATGAGTAAATGTCACATAACTCACTGTCGGCTTATCCAAAACAATTAAAAAAAATCTAAAAGAATAAAATATGGGCGAGCTTGAGGCTTATCGTGGCTGGTTGGTTTTCAGATGAACCTTATAATAGCCGTTTATGTGTAAAAGCTGATAAGAGCTTTAGCAGCCATCAGTAATCTTCACACAAAAGATGGAGATGATGGAGGTAAGTGATGGCTAGCAATCAATACACTGCCCAACCCAACTGCACCACGAAGAAAAGTGTTGGACAATAGGGTACGGTGAAGCACTAAAATCATATGCAGACACCATAAAAACCGCCTGCTGCCAAACTATGAAACTTCTACACCAAAAAATTAACACCACATTGCATGTGAATTGAGTGGTCGATAAGAGGACAGCCGTTTAATTCCCCAACCTCTTTTATTATTATTATTATTATTATTGTTTTTTGAACAACTATTACATATTACATATTACAACATGTAACACTCTTTATATCATATCTAATATCTATCATATATTTTTTATTAATATTATTATTATTATTATATTTATATAGAGTGTTAAACATGAACTATTTTTGCCTAGGATGCATTAAGAAAGTAAATCTTGATATTGGCAGCTCTAGAACTTGAGCCAAAGATTTTAGTTCTTGGTGCCTCCACCTAGTAAGAATTTAACCATCCCAACCAAGTCTCAACAGCCCATTGATATGAAATTTTGAAGGACCCTTTTTTATAATTATTAATTTATTAGTTTTTTTAAGAATTATTAATTTATTAGTTAATTTACTAATATGAATTAATTAGTTATAATTATTTTGTTATAGGAGTATCCTGCCAGAATCTTTTTTTATATGAGTAAAGACAAATGTAGGGGTTCGCTATAAAAAAATCGGATCATAAATTGTCAAAAAAATCAAGCTGCCAAATGAAGCAGGGACAGTTTCATCCAACAATAAAAAAAAAAAAACTTTATTAGATAATGGACCGTAATAAGTATCATTATTTTTTTATATTTATTTGAAATAATTAACTAGTAATTATTATTTTTTTTAAAGAATAAGTGATGCCATGTTATTCGCACACAATATAAAAATGGTGCTATATATAATATTTAGATTTCTTTCAATAATTTCATATCATATGTTCTTTTTTTATATAAAAAATAAAATCATCATCCACCGTGCAACAAATCTGCAGCATAACTAAAAAAATTGTTAAAATAATTGTTTTTTTTTTAAATATAAGTGATGCAATATTATTCCTGCACAATATAAAAATGGCAGTTATTGGTATAGTGAGGGATTCGATACTCAATCCTCCCTCTTTTTCCCACCCACCAGTTGTATTCGGTCAATCAATATATATATATATATATATATATATATATATATAAATGGTAGTCTGAATTATATTTAGATTTCTTCCAATAATAATTTACTATCCTAAGTTTTTTGTAATGGTACTACGTATTATATTTACATTTCTTCCAATAATTTAAATGCTATCTTGTGTTTTTTTTTGTTTGAAATAAAATTATTATCCACCGTGCAATAAATTTGCAACCTAACTAATGAATTTGTTAAAATAATCATCCTTATATTTTCTATGAGCAGTTCAAGTGATAAAATACGCGATCATCCTATTTAGGAGATTAGGAATCAAACCTCTTATCCCTTTATCTCATTTTCTTATAGTATTAGAATTTAATCATTTGATCTGGTCATTCAAAAAAATAATCATTCCTACACGCTGGATGTGAATGTATCACCTAGAAAATTTGTTGACTTTTTTTTTCTACACATCAATTTATCTTAAACGTATTTCCTGTCGATTTCACTTAAATAAAAGTATGTTGGGTTTATGGGTTACAGCTTACATGCTGTACAAATCTTATGAAGATTGCACATGACAAAATTTTATATATATATATATATGTCAAGTTGGAGACTAAAAAAAATGGACTGACCATTCAAAAAAATGAGCTCCTAGGCAAGCTTTACATACAGCTATATATGGTTGACATGTTCCACGTACGATACGCCGCCTCTTGCCTGTGAGAAAAGAAGACTAATCTATTTAGACATTGAGGATAATTTTCTAGCTTTGTCTTTGTGTCATAATCCTAAAAAGTATTACTCAATAGAATAATTGTTTGATGAAAACTGTGTTTTCTCCAACCACAAAACAAAATTTCCAATTAGCTTTTAATTTTCCTCTTTGAAGTATCAAAAACTTTAGCCTTTTTTAAATATTTTCCATCAACCATCTCTATGTTTTCAAGTCTTTTGACGCTCGTGGCCGTTGATTTTTGAATTTGCATCTATCGTTTTCTCCTCCTCAAAAAGTTATAATTCATTATATTAGACCGCGTGCTCTAAATTTTATAAAATTTATTTGTAAATTTAAAATGATGTGTTTAGTTTAAATGAAAATATTGTGACAATATAACCGTTAAAATTAATTAGTAGAAAAATTATTTTTGCTTAAAAATGTAGAATTAAAATTAGTTGTTATTAAACTTTTGTTGTCTTTATGGTCTCTTTCAGATTCAATCAGATTAATTATAATCCAGTGGCTTAAAATATTGGTGGTTTAAATCAAAAAATTAAAAAATTTGTCATTTTTAATTCCAACTTTTTATTTATGTAAAATTACTTATTAATAACTAAATTAAATTCTTAGGATTTTAGAATTTTCAAATGCATTTATTTTATAAAATATTTATTTATACTAAATACATTTCATTAACAATAATTCATTTGCAAATAAAATTTATCTAAAATTCATTTAAAATTAAAGAATCTCCGTAAAATTCAACCAAAATTGGTAAAGAATAATATTGGAATTCGAGATTTTATAATATAAAGAAAATTTTAGCATTAATAAATTATTTTTTTTCTTTTTTTCCTTTTATTTATATCAGTTTTTCTCTTGGAAAGTTAAGTACAGTTCATTACATTAGACCCTCCACCTAAAAAAAAATAAAAGAAGTAAGATGAAAATGGGATTTGAGAAAAAAGAGGCAATTCAGTCAATTCAATGTTCTTACGAAAAATGGTAAGCACTCAAACCATAATATTAGTTTGCCATTTTTGAACAAACTCTAGAATTATAATTGAGAAAAGCTCTAGAATAATCAAGTATGTTCTTACAAGAAAGAATTATTATTATTATTTTTATAGATAATCAAATACATTTTTTATATATTTTAAAAAATATTTTATACATTGTATGGACTGTCTTGAGCCCGTACGAACTTGGGTCCAAGAAGTTCACTAAAAATGACAATACTGTTGGGCTTTGCAGCTTTGTTAAATTATCCTATTGGGCTGGGCTATAGGACCTATTCAGAATTCAGATACAACAAGATCTTCAAGCAGCCTCGTAGACTCTCGTTAATTTGACGGTAGATGTACTCAGTTGAGTTGAGAATTAGAGTTTTTTCAACAAAAGAATGGCTGTAACTGGCCCACTGCAAAGATGACAAAATGGACCGACTGTAGAGAATTCGAACCTTTTGATTCGCTTTTTAAGCAAGTAGGAAAGGAAGGATAGGGACTGTTTTGCACAATCTGATCTGGCACACGGCGAATCAAAATCTGAGTACATTTTTTCTGCGTAATTTAACAGCCGTTACGTTGTTAATCTCTTGCTTTTATTACAGCTAAAAAGCAAAAGACACGTACATCGTATCTTAAAAAATTGGAAGCGCCCACCAAAAATCTCCGTCATTTTTTTTCTTTGTTGCCAACTCCAATGGGCGGATCCAATCAGGTCTCAGGTACAGTCGACTTCATCGCTTTGATCATCATGGTTTGTTGGTTCTTTGATACTCGTTTGATTCTTTCTTCGTTTAATGGCCAACATCATTATCATTATATCTCAAATTTGTTTGTTGGTTTTTTATGAACTTCTTGGTGTTGATGAATTTCTAGATGAATAAACAATAGAAAATATATGCAGTATGATCGTGCAATTTTCTCAATCCCAGTATAGTTGAGCTTTTAATGTTGAATTTGTTGATTGATTAGTTAAAAAACATATCTTTAGTTGAATTGTTGATTAAAGATCCTATCTTTAATTTTTTGTTTTTTGCTATTTTGTATTGCAAGATGTATTGCTATCTTTAATTTTTTGTTTTTTGCTATTTTGTATTGCAAGATGTATTGTTGAGATATAGATTAGAATATCTGTGTTTGTGATGATTTTGCAAATGAAGTAAAATGTTGTGATGGGTGGCAGATGAAAATGTTAAAGCACCTAATATATTTGAAAGAGCGAAGGAAGAGATTCAGGCAGTGATACACACTGAGAAATTGCATTTCCATCATAAGGAAACTCATGGCAATAGAAATGATATTGATGAACACATACCTTTAGATGATGTTAAAGCTCCTAATATGTTTGAGAGAGCCAAGGAGGAGATTGAGGCTCTGGTTCAAACTCTCCACACCAACAGAGATTCTAATAAAACTCATGAGAAAAGGTGTTTCATTCACTAGTACTAGATTTTTGGATTAATTGATTTTTCTTAATATTGACATTGTCTTATTTCCCATTTCAGTGATCAATCTGTGAAGTTAGAAGCAGAGAATGGTGGTGTTAAGCCATCACCAAATTTACTCGAAAGAGCCAAGGAGGAGATTGAAGCAATCATTCGTCAAGAGAAGTCACCTCACCACCATTACAAAGAAACTCATGGAAGGAATGATGATATAAATGAGACCACTCCAATTGATGAAGTTAAAGCTCCAAGTATGTTCCAGCGAGCTAAAGAAGAAATTGAGGCCCTTGTTGAGGCCATTCATCATCCTAAGACGGAATCAAGCAATTTTGTTTCTTCACCTGTAAAGAAGGAAGAAGAAGGTGGATTTGGAGCTTCACTTGGTAAAGGGTTGGAGAAAGTATGCTCACCAGATAAAGAAGGCGGATTTGGAGCTTCTATAGGAAAAGGGCTGGAAAAAGTTTGCTCTCCGTGGAGTAGCAAGAGAGATTAAGCCAAAACTTTTTGTATAGCAACAATGAGTTCTTGATTTTTTTTTTTTCATTATATTGATTTTGGAGGGTTAATTGCGGGGTATTGTAAGAGATATTTCATTTGTTTCCATTGCCCATTTCATTGTCTACGAATCCAAATATTCTGGTTGTGAATTTTGTGACAGAATTTATGACAATTTGGCTTGGAGGTTGGTTGGGATGTGAATCTTCAGGATATTGTATTAGAACTGGTGCAAATTATTTCAATCTAACCGCTGATAGACTCTTATAAGCTGTCTAATGATGCAATTTATAAGAATTGCCTACCTCAGATGAAAAATGCTTGCGGTCCAGTTTCTTAAGTAAGAAATTTGACATTGCCACTATACTAAGAGACAGCACTTTTTTTTTTAAAACATAATAAGGGCACTTTTTTTTAAAACATAATAAGGCCAGTATCACTAGAAACGGCAACTCGAATCCAAATCCTTCAATATATTCCGCAGAGAAAAAATTTGAACTGAAATCCCTCAAAATGCCTTAGGAAGATGTTGACCTCTTAAGCGACTGTAGCTTGTTTATATCTGTCATTAACATTTTAAATAAGAAGCAAATAGCACGCAAGAGCAAGACCATGAGATCACATGTGCTTGATATTTTTGTTAATTTGTTTATTAGTAATTCTATGCAGATGATGCCAATGCCATGTTCACCGATCTGACTTTCAAGCTGACAAATAGCTGATAGCTACTCACATATGACATATCCATTAACATTATTGTTATTATTATCATAATCTGTCACTTTTAATGCATTTGACTAAGTTTTTTCCATGCATCATTGTCCAAATCTACTGCATAAGTAATAATAATTCTCTCTGCTAAAAATCTCATGCAAATGCAGAATTGAATACAAAAGGAATCTGAAAACCTCAGTTTACTCTTTTACCCGGTGAATTCTTGGAAAGAGATAAAACTGATCATAGCTTATATCTAAATTGAGAACTGACATGAAAGTGTAACTCTGTCAAAATTCAGGGCATCTAACAAACAACATAGCAGTGCGTCACATGACGAATTGATGATGATTATGATACAGAAGATCAAAAGAAAAAAAAAATAACAAAGACAGAAAGAACACTAATACCAAAACCTCATGACGAAAGCAGAAAATGGCCCTGAAGACAAAAATTTCTAAAAATAAAAAAATACATTGACAAGAGCAACCAAAAAATAAATAAAAATACTGCAGTGTTATTATTATTATTATTATTTTGTGGGTTACCTCTGATTTTGATAGAAGAAAGCAAAATCCCCCAGCCATTGGATTATTCCTCAGTCAAGAATCAACCTTTTTATCTTTTCTTTTATTGAATACATCCAAGAATCAAGCTTGAGGGCAGAAAGAACTGATATTTCTGAAAGTGTGAGATTTTGTAGCAAAAGAGCAATTGTGAGAGTTGGGCTACTGAAGAAAGAAAAAAAAAAAGTAACATGTAAAGGATCATGATGTACGGACGGTATTCAGATCTAGGAATCATTTAATTCAATGATGACAAATTCTTTGGAAAAACCCATAAAAGCTATGTATGTGGTCTCTCTTTCTTTATCTTCTTCCTCTGTCTTTGCCATTTAAAGCCTGTGCCTTTTGAGCTCATATTCTTTGATTACCCATCCATGGCCGGAGTCCTTCATAAATTGATTGCCGTCTGTGAGAAGCTGCATGCTGTTTATGTTGTTCATTGATTGACTTAAGTGGGTATCTGCTTTTGCAATTTTTTCTCTTGAAAATCTCTCCTTCTGTTGCTCTTGATTCTATATTCGTTTCGAAGTTGGGTTCTTTTTTGTCTCAAAAGCCCTCTCTTTGAAACTTTTTTTTTCATCATCTAAACCCTTTGTTAAACCCTTGAACCGTTCATTTTTTTTTTCTTTTGTCTGTTCTTTTGATGGACCACAGGATTGGTTTCTCTGATTCAAACGAGCTCAGCAATGGAAGCAGCACTTGCTGTATAGAAACCTTTTCAACTCCAAACCACCCACCAAATCCAGAGATCTCAGCTCTTCAACAGCTATCAAAAAGCCTCGATTCCATCATTGAATCATCAGATTTTGACTTCTTTGCTGATGCCAAAATCATAATCTCAGCCTCTAATAAGGAGGTCCCAGTTCACCGGTGCATTTTATCTGCTCGAAGTCCTTTCTTCAAGGCTGTGTTTTCAGGTTCTGCGAGTAAAGAGAAAGGAGATGTCAAATTTGAATTAATGGAGTTGACTAAGGATTATGATGTTGGGTTTGATTCACTTGTCGCAGTTTTGGGTTATTTATATAGTGGAAAGGTGAGACCTTTGCCTAAAGGTGTTTGCGTTTGTGTTGATGAAGATTGCTCTCACGTCGCTTGTAGGCCTGCTGTTGATTTTATGGTTGAGGTGCTATATGCTTCTTTTACCTTTGAAGTGCCTGAATTGGTGGCTCTCTATCAGGTAAGAGTTATAGATATTTGCTGAATTTTTCATGGGACTTCAGCATTTTGTTGTTGATTGAGTTTTGCTTGGACTTGTATATCTGCTAATTCTTGCTAGATGTTGAAGAAACTTGATCATGTCCTATTAGTTAGTTTAGGTTTTAATTTTTGATCCCATAATCTTCCAGTAGGAAGCAAAGTAAATTAGTTTTGCTTTGGACTGAATTGAAGTAAACCATCCTAAATTGCTGATTAATCCAAATAAGGCAGTTTCCCCTTTGGTTGAGGTGAAGGCACTCTTGCAGGATCATGTTTATAGGATTCAAATCAAATCCTTATTTGAGCTGAGTTGAGCCCAATCCTAGTGTTGTATGTTGCTCACTGGAAACATGACCTTTGAAAGATCAAAACGATTTAAGGCCATTATTGGAGGAATACTTCGTCATCCTTAGTCATTTAATTGTATGCTCAAGTTTAGCTACATTAGCGAAGACCTTATTAGTTAGCTGGAGTTCTCACTTTTCTTCCTCTACCTACCCTAGCTGATTGGTTCGCATGGTGATAAATAGGTTCTTACTGGTTAAACAAATTCTTACTCTGTTCCCTCACAAAGGAATGATGATGGACTCTCTTGGAGATTACAGAGTCTTCAGTTTCTGCTTATGGGTTGCAATATTAATTTCACATATTTTGTTAATTCATTCTCTGAATCTGCTTGGCTTTTGACTAAATTGCAGAGGCACCTACTCGACATTCTTGACAAGGTTGCAATTGATGACATCTTGGTAGTTCTATCTGTTGCAAATACGTGTGGCAAAGCTTGTGAGAGATTATTTACAAGATGTATTGAAATCATTGTGAAATCTGATGCTGATATTGTTACTCTTGATAAGGCCTTGCCCCCAGACATTGTAAAGCAAATTATAGATTCTCGCTTAGAACATGAGTTGGACGCACCTGAAAGCACAAGTTGTCCTGACAAGCATGTGAAGAGAATACATCGGGCTTTGGATTCAGATGATGTAGAATTAGTTAGAATGCTGCTGAAAGAGGCACATACCAATCTGGATGATGCACATGCACTCCATTATGCTGTTGCATATTGTGATGCAAAGACTACAACAGAGCTTCTTGATCTTGGAATTGCTGATGTTAACCGCCAAAATTCAAGGGGCTACACTGTGCTTCATGTTGCTGCAATGAGGAAAGAGCCTAAGATTATAGTATCCTTGTTAACAAAAGGAGCTCGACCATCAGATCTTACTCCGGATGGTAGAAAAGCACTTCAGATCTCAAAGCGACTTACTAGAGCTGCAGACTACTACAAGTCTACTGAGGAAGGAAAAGCTTCTCCCAAGGAAAAGTTATGTATAGAGATATTGGAGCAAGCAGAAAGAAGAGATCCATTTCACGGAGAGGCTTCTCTTTCTCTTGCTATGGCTGGTGATGACCTGCGAATGAAATTGTTATACCTTGAAAATAGAGGTGACTTTCATCCTTTACACATTCTTTATTCTTCATACACGTTGCTTTGCAAAACTCAGACATTCACCACTGCCCTTGGATTGACTAAAATATAGCAGCTGCCCATGTGCCTAGGAGAGCACTGTTTGAAAGGTTTATCCAAACCAATCCGCATATTTTTTCTTTTTTTCTTGAAGAGAAAGAAAGCAATGTTATGGTTCCCAATTAACCTCCATGCATCTTTTACTTCTTCTCTGCTTATTGATTATTGGTGTTCTTCTTTGATTGACTTGGATGCCCTTGCCTTGGTCATTATGTGATCAATTCACGTTTAAGTGTCTAGAATTAGACTTTTTTCCTGACAGTTATGTATCCTGTAAATTTTGGGTCGAATCTTAGTTGTGTTGAGCTGGTTTAAGATAATCTTGCAGATATATGACAGTTTTTTGTTCTTTTGAATTATGTGCCTTGTCACATTGCTGCTACAAGGATTGTTTGTACCCTTGTCAGGATGCTTTGCTTTCACTTTCATCTGTTAAGTAGAGAAGGATATTACTCCTGTTCCTGTATTGTTACCTCTTTATTTTGGGGGGAAGGCCAGTAAGTAACTGTATGTAAAAACAAGTTGTTTTGTCTTGAGTTTTTCATGTCACTAGTGCATCTACTCTCTCTCTAATGGCAGTTTGTAGTCCAAAGAGGATCAAATTAGACTGGTTCTCATAAAATATACTCCTTGATTATATTTATGATGATACTGATAGATTTTTCTTACCAGTTGGATTGGCAAAACTTCTATTCCCAATGGAAGCAAAAGTTGCAATGGATATTGCTCAAGTAGATGGCACATATGAATTTGCATTAAGTAGACTTGCCAAGATTAGCAATGGTGATCAGAGGAAGACTGTGGATTTGAATGAGGCACCTTTCAGAATTCAAGAAGAGCATCTGAATAGGATGAAAGCACTCTCTAAAACAGGTAAATTATACTTTACACGACCCTGCATTTCCTTAAAACAGGCCTCAGATAAGTCAAGACTGCTCAACTGATGAAAGATGATAATCATTTCTTCATTAATATTATGTGAACAGTGGAACTTGGGAAACGGTTTTTCCCTCGATGCTCAGAGGTGCTCAACAGGATCATGGACGCCGATGACTTGTCACAGCTTGCCTACATAGGGAATGGTACTGCAGAAGAAAGACAACAAAAGAAACAAAGATACATGGAACTCCAAGACCTTCTAACTAAGGCATTTAATGAGGATAAACAAGAGTTTGATAGGTCCAACATATCATCTTCTTCGTCTTCAAAATCAATGGGGGTCGTGAGATCTAATGGTAAGCTACGCCATAGGGGAGGTGGAAGGGCCTAATTTATTCTCTCTACCGCTTGTTGTAACATAGCTGTAACTTCTGTTTTTCTTCTACCATTTTGCGGTTCATTTTATCAATGATCCTTATTAATTCTTTTACTCTGTAATGTGATACTTGGCTGTTCACACGGGAAGATACGGAATAATTTGATGTTCTGTTAATATTGAAAATTGTTTTTTATATGGTAGAAGTCACTGAAGATGTAATTTATCTGTAATAATTGAGTTTAAATGGTTGATCATAATAGCAGGTAGTAACATACTGATTTCTCGAATTTTTTTTTTTCAAGATAGGGAGCAGGTTCAATCTCTGAAACTCTCAACTGGATGTCAACTTAGAAACTCCTAATGAAAAGTTTTTAAGACAAGCTTTGTGAGCCCTACCATTTTTGTCGGGAATCCAGTCTAACAATAAAATAAAATAAGAAGCATGGAGAAGGATAAGAAAGGGTGCAAATGAAGAGATTTCGAATGCTGCATACATAGCAATCAAATGCAGTCATGTCTTGCAGTAGATTCTGTCACTAGTGGAGTGGTTAGTTTCCACAACCATCCATTACTGTTTAACACACTTTTTAGACTTACATTATTCCTACTTATTACCACACTTCATCAGCATCTTGAACTTGCTTGAACTCACACCATCTATAACTACAAAGTAAAGCACCTTTATCTTCTTTTTCAAACACTTGGCAACACACAAATCATGACTTAAACAGGTAGACGTAGATGGATGCGGTCACATTCTGTTAATTACTGATAAACGTATCTAACCGCAAGCGCATTCTGTAACAGGCTTTGATGCAACTGAAATGCTACTAAAGTATCATTACACCACTGATATTTACAGGCGTGCCCATTTTTACAATGTACAGTCATAAAATATTGATGATCAAAGAGAAATCAAGAGGAGAAAAGCAGAAGAGAAGGAGAGATTAAACATTTATTATCAATTTCAAAAGCTAAGCTACCATCTTCAACGTGGCCACAGGACATCTCCGGAGCCTGTATGATAGTTGGTAATTAGTATCAAAACATGCTAAACAAAAACGTACTTAACAACTAATTGATAAAAATGCAGTACAAGAAAAGGCAGGTGATAATAGTTACCATTGAATTTAACAGTACTTTAGATCAAGTGCAACCTGCATGCTCCACCAGCTCGGTTACATATCCACCCCAAGCATGCGGTTTCCCAATCAAATCCTCCAATTCAAGGTAAAATTTAGAGTCATTCACATCTAAGTCCTCAACTGAATTCTCAGGGATTGCATTATCATCCAGTAATTTCTCTGACATTAGATGGTAAACAGATTCTTGATCATTTGGGCCACAGATGATGTTGGCCTTATGATCATGAATGCTACTGAACTCATCACTCATGGGAGTCTCAAATAGATTTGACACTGTGTCAACCTCTGCATCCTCTTTTAGCATCTCAGTAAGTTCAGTTTGCATCGACGCCAATTGTTCCTGAGCTTGGTTTCTGCAATTGACACTTTGGCTTCCATCAGCTGCAACAGGCAAACTTTTCGAGACTTGGGTTTGTTTATGAAGCAGTCTTCTTTTCTTGACAAACTCGCCCCCTTCTAGCTCTCTTTGTTTCTTTCTCTTCTGGATTAGATTTTGAATAAATCCACGGTTTTTGGATGCTTTTGCTAGGAACATGAGCATCTGCATTTGCTTCCACTCTGCAACCAGAACGCGCTGTTCAACAATACTAAGTTGATTATCTGAATCTTCCTGTTGCTGCCTGAGTTCAAGGATCTCAACCCTCAATAAATCTTGATCATTCTTCAAAATTTCAAGTTCAGCTTCCAAACCAAGTTTTGTAGTCTCACCACCAGCATTCTGTTGCTGCTTGTTATTGTACCTACTCCTCCTCTTAATATTCTTGAGCAAATGCCTTTTCCCTCTTTGAAACCCTTCATTTGCAAACTCCCATCTATCAGGATCAATCTTTCTAAATCCCTGAAAACCATTTTTTCCACTATAAGAAACAAAACCCACATCAAAAATCTAATTTTTTTTTTACTCAATTTTTTTTTTCCAAATGGGTGTTCATGAAACATGTTCGAAAATAAAATCCCAAACACATAGAGGCCAGGTAAAAAAAAGGGGGACTTACATAGGTGTTGAGCTGGCGAATGAAGCTGGAGAAATTACAGTGCTTGAAATATTTAGGAAGAAGATGTTTAGAAAATTCATGAACATCCCAAACAATAAAACTATCACGATTTTTACTCCAAGAAACTATAGAATCAGTATCAGGATCCTCCACCATCTCAAAAATCTTCTTTAAAAACGGCGGTGGACCATTGCCGTGTAGACCCTCCATAGGTTTAGGCAAACCGACTGAAGAAGAAGAAGACGAAGATCCATTATTATTGTTGTGCTCAACAACACCTTCACCACCACAATCACCTGTATCTTCTTCTTCTTCTTCCTCTTCTTCTCCTTCCTCAACCACCTCATCAGCTTCTTCTTTAATTGTCACTGCTCTTGAAGATGAATCATCAAGAACTAGCGGCATTTCCTCTTCTTTAACAGTAACAAAAGACTGCTGCACAAGTGACACTTCCTCCTCCTTATCATCCTTGTGTTTGTGTAATTTTATTGATTCTTGAAAGGGTTTTGGCAAGAAAGCAGCTGAAGAAAAATCTCCACCGCCGCCGCAGCCAGTAGTTCCCATTTCTATATTTGTAGTGGCCCGTCAGAGATCGCAAGCTATAAATGGAACGGGCAGTGGGCAGAGAGGATGGTGTGTGTGGTTTGTTGTGGATTGTTTGAGAAAGCAACACAGTGAGTGTGTGCATTTAAGGAAAGAGAAAGAGAGCTGCCACGTCTCGTTGCTTTTTCAACTTTTTGCCATTTGTAGAAATCTTGCATTATCCAAGTCCCTTAACTTTCTGGAAAATTCCTATTTGCTCCTCTTGTCTGGCTATTGTTTTCCTTCTAATATACTATTCAATAGCATAGCATATATTAGCCATCCACCTGTCTCCTTTCTAGACCCACTGATATCGTCCTTATGGGTCTATGTGTCCTCCTTTATTTTTCAACTCAATTCTTTAAACCGCCATTAATGGTGGTAGATGTTGTTTGATTAAGCTCTTGTTGCTACATAACATTGACAGTTCAGCTAATAACAATAGTTTATATTAGATTAAAATTATTATTAGTATAACAATAATTTTTGAATCAACCAACAAATACTGTGTAGTTCGCGACTATTTCATCTGTTGATCGAATCTCCTATCGTGAAGATGATGAGATTTCAAATTCGAGAGCTCATACTTTTGTTATTGTTCCTTCTTTTTTGTCTAAGAAAAAAAATTTCATAACTTTAGTTAAATAGTAAAATTTTTATGAATATAATAAAAAATTTATAACTTTTACCAAAGGGTCAAATTTTTACAGGCAATATAAGAAAAGCCGGCACCAAATTTTCCCTTTCTCTTATCTAAAAAAATATTATTTTTGGTGTGTTTATAAATATAATTACTTATAAATAATTTGTATCAATAATTACTTATAAATAATTTCAAAATTGACTTTAAAATTTTTTTTATTTCATCCCATTCTAATGTATCGAAATTTATATATTTATTTTGAATTACCTTCTCTAATAATCATTATTGAAAATTATTATTTTTTTATTAATACAATATAACGTATTTTTGAAAAGATAAATAAAAATTTTACAACATAATATATTTTAGTGATTGAAAAATTCTTTATTTGATCTCCAAACTATACGAGTTTTTCACATTTGGTTCTAATTATTTATTCTGAAGAATTGAGTTCCTCAACTTTTATATTTTTTTATTTTCATCTTTTTTTTATTTAGAATGCCAAATTGAAGATGTTATCGTTTTCTGTTGAGTTATAAGAGTATATCTCAATAAAAAAGTATGTCTAAATCAACTGTTAAAAATAAATAATTTGCATCAACATCTTGATGCAACTCACAATTAATAGTGAAATCAAGTTTACAACAAATAATTGGTTGAGATGTAATTTTATAACTCAAAAGAAAACAATAACATTTTTAATTTAATATTTTGAGTGAAAAAAAGATAAAAATAAAAAAAATTAAAATTAAAGAACTTTTTAAAATAAATAATTGGGAATTAAGTGTGGAACCAAATAATGGACATTGCCTTTAGTGATTAATGAGTACCATTAATCAACTCTACATAATATATGAAATTTATTTTGTGAAAATATTTAGAGAAATTCACTAACGAAAAGATAAATTTAATTTTCCAAAGCAGAATTCTGATTTTAGCAATTGGACTGTCTTGCTCCATTTGATCACTTTGCAGGCGCTTTTATGAAAAACTCTGAGAGCAAGAACATCCGGTCAATCGGTTGCTTCTGTGTGCATGTATCTACGTGTCAAAATCTAGATCATATATCTCCATAGTTATCGGTCTAAAATTACAAATTACCCTTAACTTCGCCGTTATCTGCTGAAGCGGCGGCGGTGACAATACGGTGCACCTGTCGCTGATGGGAATTCAAATTCAATGAAACCGCACCGTACGAGCTCTCTGCGCCACTTAAACACAGCCATTCAATACAATAAACGACAAAAGAAAATAACAGAGCAGTGTCGTATGATATAGGATAGGCGATTCGGTTTGACCGTATAAGTGGCAGGCAAGTGTAAATGTGAGCTGGCTCGTTTATAGTGAGCTGGGCTTTATAAATTGGGACGAAATTGCTCTAGATTTGTAAATGAGTGGCCCAAGTTTCTTTTTATTTAGATTATTGATTTTTTTTAACAAATATTTTTGGTCTACCAATATTCAGTGATCATTGAATTCTAACTAATACGATTTGATTTAGACAAAATTACAAGAGCAGTAAATATCTCATAATAACTAATTTAACCGAAGTTTCATACATTTAAATGCAAGTCCAAAATTTCGTTTAAACGAAAACAATCCAACCAATTGAAATTTGTTGATTATTTTTGAACAAATATTAGTTTATTGATTGAAAGGACAAAACCATGATTATGTAAGGAAACTTGAATGGGTGATTATGTAATTAAATTACACATTGGTATTGGTTATAAAAATTGTTTTTTATTTAAATAATATTTTAAATTTAAATTACAATATATATATAATTATATTAATTAATAATTAAATTTTTTATTATTTTTATAATTTTATTTGAGTTTAACTGAACTAATAGAAACACAAGACAAGTGATTGGAAAAAAAAATTTGTTATTATTATTATTATTTTGTCCTAGAACCCATGGAAGCTAAGGCCATTAGCTGCATTAAAGAGATGAAATAAGGGGTGTGGGTACATTTAGCACCTCATGTCACTTTTTTTTACCTCTAGTTTCATTAGGAAACCAATGGTCTAAAATATTGGAATTGCAGGCACATTAAAGGATAAAATTTTAACGATATATCGATGATGCAAAGAAATAATTTATTTTGGTAAGAAGTCTCTTTCTTAAGCAAAAATAATAAATGTGTTAATGTGAATAATTAAGTTTAAGCTTAATAATTCAGGTGATTAAAGCGATTTGAAAAGCTTAAATGGAACCTAAGCTTTTGGTTTGTTATGTATTTTGGACGCTGATTAGTTAATGATATTTCTGTTGTTCAAGAAATAACTTAATCCACAGCTAGAGCTCCAATGGTTAAAGCATAAATAAGCTCTAAATCATTCATGACTTGTTTTAAATTCAACAGGCAACACACAATATTGGTTAGCATTGACATTCAGCTAAAACAGTACAACAGTTCACGCAATTAACTATTGCTGGCAGAGATGGCTCTATTGCGTGCCAGCAACAGCAAGCGCTGCTGCAATCCAATCAGAAACCACAGCTGGGATCTCTGGTTGAACAGTTAAGGAAAAGGGAGTCACAGCAACCTACCAGCCAAAAAGTTTAGCAGAAAAATAAGTATCAAATACAGGAGATTAGAGACAAAAAAAATAGGTATATTCTCTTGCAAAAATATTCCAAACTCACAAATCCATCTTCAAGTGCTTTAAAATCAAGATCCTCTTCAGCATTTTCCTGCTGCTTTTCTGAGAACTGTATATGTGAATCTAACAATGCGTCACTTAATATTCATTAGGCAATAACCAAAACCACCATTTTTACGTACCTCTAAACGGAAGTATTTCTTCACAGTTTGTGGGGCCTTAACTTTTTCTGCAACCCCAACAGATTCAATCTCCACATTCTTCCTGGGTGAGTTCAGGCGGCGAGCTGCACCCTGCAAAAAAAATCAGAAATATGAGCAGTAAAGATTTGCATTTTAATAACCTATGTATTGTGTTTTAACTGATTCTTACAGCTGCAGAGGCATCACGACTGAGTTGTGCAAGTTTGATACCAAGGCTTTGTTGGTTGGACATGAAAAGGCCAGCAGAAGGATGCCTGTTTGCTGCTGATACTGCTTTCCAGCTCAGAGAGGATCTCCATAGACTCTGCCTCGTCACTTTAAAGCCCTGTCAAACATCACAAGAAATCGAAACAACTATGTTAAGTATTGATTATCTATTTATAACATGGCTAAAGAGAGCGTAATAGGACAACCAAACCTTGTTTGCAAGAGGACAAGTGGGGATCTCGATGTTCAATAAGCAATTTCCGGGAAAATTTTGCTTCTTGATGTCTCGGATGGCAGCATAGATTAATGGCAGACAAACAGTAGCTGCTTCCTTCAAGTCGTTTTCAGAGCTTACTCCAGTCTTCCTGAAAAGTTCTAAATTGAAGTGAAGAAACAACAAAAGAATCCAATTTCAAAAAAAATCAAGAAGGGAAGTTTAATAACCAGTTCAATGATATGCAAAGAGAGGGTACACCACAAATCAATGCCTCTCTAGCTGCAGCAACAGCACCTGAGTAGAACCTACAAGTTACAGGATTATCTATGAGCCGATACTATACATGTGTTGAAGATCATTTAGGTGAAAAGTTGTTGTTTGCGGAGTTAAAACACTGCTACTAACATGTTGTGACCGCAACTTGATCCTCTATTTATTCCACTAATCACCTGTTTTCAGCAAACAATTAGCAACTAAAAGAATCATTAACGCTCATAATAAAAGACCATTTGCTAAATAAGCTCAGAAAAAATAGTATAATACCAAAACAGGCTCGGACCAAGAGAACAATGCACCGGATAGTGCCAAAGAAACACAATCCGCAGGAGTTCCTGACAGTAGAACAGGCAAGTAAAGCTTTAATTTTTTTTTTTTTAAAAAATAACAGGACAATGAATGTATTCATAAGTAGAGAAAAAAAAGCTGCAGAACCAGAAACTTCAAAGGCAGCAGCGACCCCATTAATGTCAACAGAACAAGCAGCAAGCGTTTCTCGAACTGTCACTGAGTGGCCAGACACGGATCTATCCCTGCACCGAAAACGAATATGCTGTTTGAAAAATTGAAACTTTTCGCTCAGAAACTAAATAGAAGAAAGCAGATCATAAAGGAAGAAGAAATATACGATTGAGGAGCGCAGACATGAACATTGAAACGGCCATCAAGAACCAGAGCTTGGACGAGAGAGGTCAGGCCAGGAGACTCAATTCCTTCTCCGTTTGTAACAAGTATCGTTTCTTTTTTACAATCTTGATCACTTATTACATTGCCCTGAAGACTACTTACAGACGAAGAAGAAGCGACCGGAACTTCACTTGAATCATTCTTATTGTCGTTTCTTGTGAGGAGAACTTGCTGGAGATTTGAGATAAGAGAAGGAGGCAAGAAATTATTCTTGATAGAAGTTGTCATTTGTTGGATTTTGGATTTCGAAACGAAAATTTGCTCCTCCTTGAATTTGATGGGTGCTATGTAATAGCGAAGCTTTGGGTTATTGGAGTTTTTATATATAAGAATAATGCAATTACAGTGAGAGGTTACATTTTTTTTTTTTATGCACCTGAAAATTGCAGCTGCAACCATAAAAATATCTTCTCGAGCATAGTCAAATATCATAAAGTATATAGTTCGATTTCTGCTCTATCTTACTAATTTAGAGGTATGAAATGTTTGTGTAGTACAATTTATATAAGTTTAAATTATATAAACTTTTTATTAATAAAAAAAATATTGTTACATTTGCTTATTAATGATTACTCACAATTTTATTAATTGCTCAAGTATATTGTCTTACTGTTGTTCAAAAAAAAAGTAAATTGTTTTACTACTGAGTATGGCATTTCTTGTGACTTTTTTTTTTCCAAAGAAAAAAAAGGGAGGGAACAATCATCACATGAGGCTGGACACTTGGGCAAGGATTAGACATGATTAGGGGGAAAAAAAAAGGTCACATGGGGATGGGGCTGAGAAGGTCCATCTGCTCAAGGAGTAGGGTAGGGACAAGCATTACCACGTAAAAAAAGCAAACAAGAGCAATGTAGCTTCATCCGTGGGTGTGTGAACTCATGTATCAACACCAAAAGGCGGGTTGGGGATAAGAATAGTAGGTACAATATATTGTTAAAGAGTTTAAAATTCTGAATCAATTTGAATCTCTTCATATAGCTATAACTTTTGCACTTTTTTTTTTCTTTCTTTCTTTAGTTTTATGTCAGATTCTTCTCTTTTAAATTAGCTTCCCTATAATTCAAATTGAAAATAATGTTTTTGAGACTACTTGGTAATTAACTAGCATAAAGTTATTATCATTAAAGAGACATCTTGAGTTAAAGTCATGGTAACTGTAATCGTATTAAATTAGTAGATATTTTTATAATATTATTTATATTAGACCGAATTAGTTAAAGTTTAATAAATTCTGAATATTAGTAATTTAAAGACAAAAATCAATCAAATTATCTATAATATGTTTATAACCAGTGATCAAAGGTTTTATAAAGAGCATGTGGGAACCAAACAAATGCAACGAAAAATCCCATTTCATGAGCTTGTGGCTTCTCAAAATGTGCATCTTTTTGGCTGTAATGAGAAAATTTGAATGTGAAGGGAGGAAAAAATCAGTCCGCCGGACCCAAATATTGGAAGAGTGGTCCTTGATTTTTCAGGTTTTGGAACCTACTATCAATGCGTTGGCTTGACGAAAATACCAATAGTTGCATTCTTTTCAGAACAGTATTCGTCAAGTATGCATTATTACTACGAGTAGCAATCCGATCAAAGTCTGAAAAAAAAAAAAAAAGAGATAGCAGTGTGTAGTATAAGTCAAATGAGTACCACAGGCAATAGTACATTATGATTTAAATTCTTGTGACCTTAGTTTGAGACAAATATTAACATGTGAATTTTTCATAAGATCCAATGCTAATACTGGCATACAATAAGCTTCTTTATATCAAAGACGCCCCCTCATGTGCATTTTTCTTCTTCATGATATTCAGATTCCATCATGTATAGTTCAAGGTTAATCAAAGATTTTTTTTTTCATGGGTCCCAATAATTGATTCCAAGTTATATACTTTTCAAACTATCCTAATTTGTAATTAGACAAAATAAAAGAAAATGGGTGAAATTTTTTACACTCGACCTATTTATAAATGCACTCCTCATTTGACTTTTTAATAATTTAAATGACATAATTATCTTATTTTTAAATAATTTTTTATTAGTTATTGCAGCATTTAAATGTTTTATATTTAATTATATAAATATATTATTTTTTAAATATATATTTAAAGTTTTATATTAAAAAAAGATAAAATAAAAAAAATAAAACATTAATATATATTTGCAAGTTATTAATTAAAAAAATGTAATTTTTTGTTAAAATTGTAAGCATGATGGATTTCATTACTTAGTTATAAATTTTTATTAGTTTTGGTACTTTTCAATTATTTGCATATATATTCTAAGATTCATTTTAATGCAATACGTCAATATTTAAAAAATTAATTCTACTGTATATTTAATATCTAAATTTAACTATATAATTTATTTCAAAATAATTAATCTTTAGAATATAAAATAAATAATCAGAGAATCAATTATATTGTTATTAGTTTATAAAAGAGAAATATTGCCACATTTGATTTTTCATAAAATAAAATTATTTATAGAAAAATAAATATGTCTTTATAAAGCAAAATAATTTCAAAAATAAAAATTTTACGAAAAGTGTAATTCAATTTCAATTTCAAATTTGGTTAACTTTTTAAATTCAATAAATTACATATTTTTTATAAATTATATATTTGAATTTTTCTGTTTTTATATTTTTTAATTTAATTAATAGAGTTTTCCTCTATTTAAAATAGTTATTTAATAATTAAAATAGTTTTAATATCATAATTGCACTCTTTATAATTTTTTTTATTTTATAAATTATTTTACTTTGCAAATATATTTTTTTAATGAATTTTATTTTATAAAAATATTAAATATATCCTTGTATAATTAATAAACTCATTCATATAAATATATAATATAATATATTTTTCTTTTATGATCTATTATCAATATAATTAATTCTCTAATTATTTATTTTATATTCTAAACATTGAGTTTTTGAAAATAAATATTATATTTAAAATTTTGTATAAAATATACAATATAGATAAATTTTTAGATATTAGCTTATTGTATTGAAATAAGTCTTAGAAAATAAATTCAAATAATTAATGCATCAAAATCAATAAATATTTATAACTAAATAATGAAATTCTCAATGCCTAAAATTTTATCCTATGATAATTTACATTTTTTAGTTAATAACCTTTAAATATTAATATTTTTAATTTTTTAACATAAAAAAGGCCTAATTAATTAAAAAATTTGAATTTTTACACTTTTAACAATTTTAGCGCATTCTTTCAAGTTTTTAAAAAATGGTATCGCACTATTAATTTTTTAACAAAAACACTTTTCGGTGACTTTTTAAGCTGATGTGGCACTGAAGCTGGCTGATGTGGAATTAAATATTTAAACATAAAAAAAAATTACTGACTCATCATGGTCTAATTACCTAAAAAATTACAAACTTTTATACTTTTAACAATTTTAGCACATTCTTTTAAATTTTTTTAAAAAAGGTATTGTCACGACCCGAATTGAAAATTCGTGACCGGCACTAGGGATTGGGGATACATAAAGTAACCGAATCCCGTAGTAAATCTTAAAAATTTTAGCAGAATTAAAATAATACATTAAACAATAAAATAATAAATGCACAATATTATAAAAGCATAAAACAATATTCTTAAATACAATATTTCAGTTCAGATACAATATTTAAAAGTCAGGTACAAATAAAATATTGATAATACAAATCTGAAATTTAACTACTGTGGTGTCTAGAATTTAATTACACAGTACACAATCTAAATTAACATACTCAATGCTACCGGTGAAGAACGAACTCGGTGCAAAGGAGGAATACTAATAGACTAACTGTGAGGTCCAGAAAAAAATAAATTGAGGGGAATCAAACCTCACTGAGTGAATTAATTTTATAAAATGCATGCTGATTTTAAAAACCAGTTATTAAAATAGAATAAAATAATTATGATTATTAAAATCATTTACTTTCCTCGATAATGTTACATCGAGTCTCTTTAAAATTTCTTAAATTAATTTAATATGAAATCTCGTATAAAACATTTAAAATATTTATTTTGGTGGAAAACTGGTAGAACCCTAAACTATTATTCTAATAGCCTTTCGGCTCTCTTAATCCAAGTGACTGCCGTCCCGAGAGCAAATCATCAACCGAGTTACTGTCACAGTCATTTTACTTATTCCATATTGGATGTCCCGAGAGTAATGCTTCAACCAAGTTACATCCCTTTTTCATATTATTACTGGCCTGACAGCAATGCACCAACCGAGTTCAATCATATACATATATATCATCTACTAGATATTACCCGTGCGCATGTGGTTCTAGTGATACCCACTAGGTAGCACGTTCTGCCATTATCTCTAAATCAAATTTGGATTATAATTATTTAAATCAAATAAATAAATAATTCATAAAAATGAATAAATAAGCAATTTAATAAATAAATAATCATATCGAATAATTTATCTTGTAAACATGTTTTATTTTAATTACTAGAAATTTTTTTTTAAACACATACAATGCACATCTTATAAAATCAACTCACAGGTGGAGCATGTCGGGCAACGCGTTTTCTGCTGCCTTGGTGCTACTGCTCGTGCCCCGGAGTTCTCTAAAATAAATAATATTTATTTAAAATATGCTTGTAAAATAATTAAATGAATTCATGAAATGAAAGAATGACGAAACTGATTCGATCTAAGACACAATGCTAATCAGACTTAGAATTACGACACAGGTCGATGTCACACTTTACGAGAAATCTACCAAAAATTCGGCAAAGTTTTCCTTGTAAAACAGATAACCCTTTACTTATAATGAAGATAGGCTCTAGCTTTTCTTAGAAAATAAGTGCTTGACTTGACCCTGGTGATTTCTGCATACAAACGTTATCTTGTAGCTTTTATCAGTTTTGGTGAATGAGGCATCACAGTTGATTTTCCAACTATTGTTATCCGGTGGGCTCCATTATAATCTGCCCTGCTTGGAGGGGTCTATTGGCTTTAGAGTGGCCTTGTTCTTTTAGCAACAACATATCCAACCACCATTGGTTAGCTTTTAGAACAGTTTGAAATGAATTTTCATCTTCATTATTGAATAGAACATCATTTCTTGATTTTCAGACGAACCAACATATACCTGCTACCAAATTAAGAAGGTTAAAATTATTAATTGACTTAAAGAAAGTACAAGTACCTTCCCACCAAGAAGCAAAATCTGTTAAGTTTGCTTGGGATGTAGCGTATCCAAGAGGGCTAGCATGCCAAGTTAGTCTGGATTTGTCACATAGGAAGATGAGATGCTCTAGAGATTAATCGGTAATGTTGCATCTCACACAAGTTTTACTGACTTTGCCGCCTTAGAAGATGAGATTTTCACCTGTAGGAATAGCATCGTTAGCACATCTCTAAATAAAAATTTTTATTTTTGGGGGAACTTTGAGGTTCCAGATGGAATTCCAAAATTTTGCATTAAAAAGAGTTGATGAAGATGAAGATGGTAATTTAGCGAGGTTTGCTGATCTTTGCTTTAGATTCTAATAACCAGATTTTACAGAGTATTTGCCATTCTTCTCATAGTGCTAAACCAAGTTATCTTTAGTTGTATCTGTTGTAGAGATCAAAATGCAATTAATGGCAGCTTGCTCTGATTTTGAGAAAAAATGTTTGAGTTTTTCTTGGTTCCATCTGCCTATGGGGTGGTGAGGAGATACAATTTTGAAACCAATGAGGGAAAGGATCCAGGCATCTGACCAGATATTGATGTCTCTGCCATTTTTAACGTTCTATCGAATTCCTTCCTACAGAAGAGTTCTGACATGAATAATGCTTGACCATATCCACGACGACTTGCTTCCTTTTTTTGCTTCCATCAGAGTAGAGAAGGGGAGATATGCCCCCTTGAAAATTCTAGCACATAGAGTATCTGAGGATGTTAGAATTCTCTAACTCATATTGGCTAATTAAGATTGATTAAGAGAGTGAGCTCACGAAAACCCATTCCCCCCATTTTCTTTAGTATTGTTATCTTCTTCCAGCTGAGATAGTGAATTTTTCTATCTGTGAATTGTTGAGGCCACCAAAAGCTTTGAATGATTTTTTCCATCTCATTAACAATACTGTTGAGGATTTTAAAGACACTCGTGGTGTATGAAGGAAGTGCTTGAATGACCGTTTTTATGAGAATCTCTCTTCCTACTTAAGATAAAAACTTACTTCTCCAAGACTGGAATTTTGTTTTAGTTTTGTCAATCAGATAACTAAGAAGTAATTTTTTAGATTTGGCCTCATCAATAGGTATACCCATATAGGATGAGAAGTAAGATGACTCTTTGATGTTGAATTCATTACTGATGCCTAAACATGTGAAACCATTAGCATTCTTACTGAACATCAACTCTGATTTATAAAGGTTGATCTTCTGGCCTAAAGCATTGAAGTAATTATCCAAAAGAAGCTTGATAGTAGTAACTTCTTTCATTATAGCTTTTCAAAAAATTAATGGCATCGTCTGCAAAGAAAAAGTGAGTAATAGCTGAGGAATATCTGAAGATTTTGATGCCTTCGATTTCCCCAAGTTTTTTTTGGGATATCAATGCTCTAGAGAGGACGTCAGTTGTTAAGATGAACAGGTACGAAGAGAGAGGGTCTCTTTAACGGAGCCCTCTCTGAGGAGAAAAGTAATTAGTGGTTTGGCCATTTATCAAAACAAAATACTCGACAGTGGTGACACATTAGATCATCCAATTTATCCAATAAGGGTGAAAGCCTAACTTTGAGAGAACCACTTTGAGAAAATTCCAATTAACTCTGTCAAAAGCTTTGATAAAGTCAAGCTTTACAGCAAAATAGCCCTTGTCACCTTTGAATTTATTTCCAAGCATGCAAAATTTCATGGTTGAGAATGATATTATCTTGAATGCATCTGCTATTGACAAAACCCGTTTGATTCTCTGAGATACGCTGAGGAAGCCAAGGTTTAAGTCTGTTTGCAAGAATTTTAGAAATGATTTTATTCAGATAGTGCAGCAGTTAATAGGCCTGAAATCACTGAAGGATTGAGGGCATTTGATTTTTGGAATAAGGCAGAGTTTAGTTCTGTTGAAAGTACTAAGAAATGACCATTAGAGAAGAATTGTTAGGCAGCTTTGAAAACATCTTCCCCTATAGTAGACCGATGGTTATGGTAAATAGCTCTTAAGAAGTCATCAGGGCCATGAGCTTTAAGTTTGGGCATAGAGAAGGCAACAATTCTGACTTTTTTTTTTTTTTTTATCTCAAGAGGCTTAGTAAGGTTTGAGTTGATAACTGAAGTGACTAGAGGAGGAAGCATTTGGAAATAATTTTCATTGTAAACTGTAGGTTCTTTTTTATAAGCTTTAATGAAGTAATTCTTGGCTTCATTGAGAATTTGCCAATCATTGTTGAGCCAATTCCCATCACTATCTAGAATTTCCTTGATTTGGTTGTTTTATCTTTTATGAATTATTGTAAGGTGGAAGAATCTTATGTTTCTGTCTCCAGCATTTAGCCATTGAAGATGAGCTATTTATTGCTAGTGTACTTCTTCCTGGGCTATTCTTTTATTCAACTCTTTTCTAAGAATTGTTTTTCTAGTTTTTACTCTTCTCCAAAATCACCTATCATGATGGACTCTAACTTTGCTTGGATAGTGACAACATTATTACTTCTCTCAATTTACTTTTCCCCCCATTTGACCAGCTCACGTCTTAGATTATACATTTTTTGATCCAAAATGTCTTGTGGATTCCGATTAAGAATATCGTTGTTCCATGTGTGAGCTATAAGGTCCTTCCATTCCTACTCATCTTCCCACTTAGCTTCGTCTTTGAAAGTTCTAGAGATTTTTATTTTCTGGTGTAGATGTAGTAAGATAAGGTGATGATTAGAAGAGAAATTACCTTGAACGACTCTGATCTAAATTTAGGTCCACAGATAGAGAATACGTTAAACCCAGTGGAAAAGCAGGTGGCCTCGCCCTATGGTGGAATAGAGAATGGGGAATCTAAATCAAAAGCCTCTCTAAAAACTTTATTGACATCTCTGTTAACTATGAAGGCTACTGGCATCTTACCGGAATTTACGGTGAACCAAAAAGGAACTCCATCACCAAGTTTGGGAAGAAATTAAAACCCATTCCAGGCATCCCATGTCTTCTGTTGGGTGACTTCAATGCCTGCTTACAAAGTCTGTAAAAGATTCATGTTCGACTTAGGCATACTAAAAAGGAGTTTGCTAATTAGTGTTGTAGAGGGCTCTATCAAGATGAGCTTTGATATTACTACTTCCAGATTGCTTATTGTGCCAAGTGAATAAGTCTCCATTGAATCCAATATCTAACAGGTTACAGTCTTCAATAAGATCTTAGAAATTATGAAGATGATTTGGAGTAAAAAAGATTCCTTCTTTTTTCTCATGGCTTTGTAAGCAGGCATTGAAGTCACCCAACAGAAGACATGGGATGCCTGGAATGGGTTTTAATTTCTTCCCAAACTTGGTGACGGAGTTCCTTTTTGGTTCACCGTAAATTCCGGTAAGATGCCAGTAGCCTTCATAGTTAACAGAGATGTCAATAAAGTTTTTGGAGAGGCTTTTGATTTAGATTCCCCATTCACTATTCCACCATAGGGCGAGGCCACCTGCTTTTCCACTGGGTTTAACGTATTCTCTATCTGTGGACCTAAATTTAGATCGGAGTCGTTCAAGGTAATTTCTCTTCTATTTTATTTCTTGGAGAAAAATAATTTGGGGCTCATGTTTGGAGATTAAATTATGGAGGAATTTAACGATGAATTTATTTCCTAGTCCTCGACAATTCCAAGAGAGGATTGCCATAGGGAAACAACAGAAACGCCGAAAGAAAAGAAAGCAAAGGTCGGAAAGGAACAATATTAAAGGTTCAACTCAGAGAGAGAACACCAACGGCTATCTAACAACTATTTTTAACTACTATCTTTTTGGGCTAAAGTAGCAATTCACCCCCAAAACTATACAACAAGGTGCAATTAACCCCAAAATTAACTTTTTTGGAAATTTCCACCAAATAAATCCTAATTTTGTCAATTTGCCCCATTTTCAGATCTGATGTGCTTGTTTGTAATATATGCGCTTGTTAAGAAAGTATGACAAAAAAATAAATAAATTGGGCGGGAATGGGAAGCCAGGTATTAAGCTTGGGTATAGTTAGTTCAACTACCCATTACAGAACATTAAATGGAGCAACGAAAATAGAAAAAAATACCATGTTCTTGCCTTTGTAGAAAAAAAAAACACGTCCTTGCCTCTCTGAAATACTATAGAGTAGTGTGAAATCAATTGAACATAAATTGAAGATATAAGAGGAGTATTGGTCGTGCTTCCAATTTCAGGTATTGTAATCTTTATTAACCATTTGTATACATGAGTTTTAAAATGGTCTAGGCTAGTAATTAAAGAATTTTTTTTATATAGATGGAAAACTTTGAAGCTAACATCAGAATTCATCATCGAGGTGTTTTTATGAGGGATCTTATTATAAGATATGCAAATGGTGAGGTTAATGAATTTGAAAATATTCGACATCGAAAAACTTCATTTTTATAAAATTTTAAAGATGGTGGGTGTACTGGGATATGCAAAAGTACTAAAAATATATTGGTTAAAATGTGGTGGGGAAATGGCAGTAGTTCTCAAGTTATTGTGCAATGATTTTGGGATATATGAAATATTGATGTTGTGTAAGAACCGAAATGTTGATTTATACTGTGGGCATTCAATTAATGAGCCTAAAATTAATGAAGTGTAACTACTGCATAATGTTATTAATTTAGGTGATGAAATGGGGCAGGAGGCTGAGAATTTCAATGTAGGTGAAGAACATGAATCTATAGGCAAGGGGAATGTGACTAAACAAGGGCAACATCTAAGAAGTAAACTGCCATATAGGAGGAGAAAATTTGCCATTTTGGTTGATGAGGCTGGAAAAAGCTAGGTGGCAGTGAATGAATGTGACATTGATAGAAATATTGAGGAAAACAATGAAGAATTTATTATGGATGCTGATGTGGGCTCAGATGTTGGGGATGAATGAAGAGCTAGTAGAAGCAAGACGAAAAAAAGAGCTTATATAGATGAGAACATGAATGTAGCTAAAGATTGTGATAGGGAGGAATATGTAATTGTAGAGCCACTTGTAAATGATAGAACCAATGGGAATGATGGAAATGAGCCCGAATTGGTTGGAAGTGACGTTGAGTTTGAGGATCACCATGACAATGACAGTTTTGATGAGGAGTTTGATTTAGAAGGGAATATAGTTATGAGAAGAAAAAAAAACACAGTAATTATCTATGATCCTAGTGTGAATGTGCCAGCATTTTATGTTGGTATGATATTCAAGGATGCCAAAAAGTTTAGACTTGCATGCACCAAGTACTCAATTGCAAGAGGGGTTGATTTGGATTTCATAAGGAATGAACCTAGTAGGGTGAGAACTATTTGCATCCATCAAGGATGCCCTTGGATGTGTTTTACAAGTATAGAGAAGGGTAGCAGGGATTTTAAGTGAAAAAATATATTCCACAACATATCTGCTTTAAGCGATTTAAAAATAGAAGAATTACTTGTAAGTTTCTTACATATTATCTGAAGAAAGCAATTGTTGACTAGTCATCAATAAGGATATGTGACTTGCAAGCTAAGGTTAAAGCTAAACTAAAATTTGATATTGGATACCACATGGTGAAGAGAGCCAAAAAGAAGGTGTAAGCACCCAATTTCGAGATGACTAAAATATGGATGCGACGGAGGACTCCAATGATGAAAATATGATAAATGATCTTCAATATTTGAAGTTTGAAATCTCAAAAGGTTTAGATGCATTTTCAAGGGGATTTAATTGGTTTTTAAAGGATTTAATTTGTTAGATTTTATTTCTTTATGGGTCTTTTTATAATTAAAAGTTAAAAAAAAACTGAACCGGTCGAAAATATGTAATTTCGACAGAAATTACACATTTTCGATCGAAAATATGTAATTTCGACTGGAATTATGTATTTCTGATCGGAAATACATAATCCCGATCAAGATTATATTCTTTCGATTGCGTTTGTCTGTATTTTTTTATTTTATTTTTATTTTTTCAGTAATAATTTTTTTTAAAAATTTTTTGATTGGTGAAATTATGTGATAAATCCTTTTTCTATGATTTATCTGAATTTTTTAGAAATAAAAGTCTGGATTAAACCAAAACTTTATCTTATGTAACTTACAGGAGATAAGTCTTTTAGTTAGGATTTTTCTATATAAACCCAACTTAACTCTCCTGTGAAAAAAAACCTTTTAGAGACGCAGCATACACACTTGCATATACAGAGCCTAAAAAATCTTTTTTTCACGTATTGTTTTAAAAGAGCATAAAACCTTTTGGAGAAGAACAATCAATTATTGAATGTCTATTCAAAAGCAACGGTGATTTACACCATTCTGAGGAGCAAATCAATACGACATCTATTAAACCATCTCTTTTCTATTATTTTATTTTATTTTATTGTTATTCTATTTGATTTTGTTTTGATTTAATTTTAGTTCTTAATTTGGTTTAATTACTAATTCATATTTTTTCTTTTTTGTATATTTATGGTGATGGTGGGAGTACCCTAAACCGTGGAGTGATTTGACCCATGGAGAACCCATGAAGATTTATGGAATGCCATGAATTACATTCTGTATTTTAACATAGAATTTAGTTTTTTTATCATTTTGTGTTATTTTATTTATTTGGCTTTATGGGTTGTATATAATTTTATTTTATTAATCTGTACATAGGTTATAATAGCCCAAATAGTGGGAATAGTAAAATATTTACTTTTTGTTTTTTAAAATCAATTAGTAAATTAAGGTTTATTTGGTAAATTCTATTAAAATTAATGGTGGCTTTAGATTAATTTAGATTGCATGTAATTAAAATTAGGGTTAGAAATATCACATAATATTTATTTTTTATTTGTTATTTTTATTATTTGGACTTGTTTGTTATTTTGATTCGTTTTAGGCCCAAGCCCACATGTAGATCTAACTCACTAATAAAATAGGTATTTAAAATTAAATTAGGTTTAATTAACTTTAAAATTAATTTAGGCCCATTTAGGATAATTTAGACTTTAGGCCCACTTTATGTAATTGAAAATAAATTTAGACTTAGTTCAGCCCATTAAATCATTTATTTTAAAATAAATAGATTTAATATCATTTCATTTAAATTAAAATAAATAGAATTAGGTCCATTAAATCAAATCCATTTTTTTCTTAAATTTGATAGACTTGGACCCACTTTTAAAATTAAAAATAATAGATTTAAGTTCACTAATACAATTAAAATATAGGCCCACCTTTAGTTCCATTTCACTTATAAATAAAATATGTAAATTTAGCTAACTTAAAATTAAAATCAAATGTAGTTTGAATTTAGGGACGTTACGCCTCGAATGCATTTTTTATGTGTTTTTTCATGGATTGGTTGCCTTAGGGTTAGATGGATGTTCAATTAAGGTTTATTGAAATTGCATGTAATTAGGGAATAAGATAGTAATTCATAAAATAATTCTAAATGAACACGAGACTAAAAGAAGTTGGTATTCCGTATCCAGAACTCCTAATTGTGGTGCTAGCTTGTATTAGAGAATCGAGTTACCACCACCTTCGATTTGTCCCAGTTATTACCCTGGGTGGCGACTCCTCATCTCCACGCTATGTCTTTGTGATATAGTAGTGTGTTCACTAGAGCCCTGAGCTCAAATAGTGTCGCGGTTGCAATAAACTTGGGTGCGCGCTAAACTCCGCCTTCTACAGAAGGTACTAACTGAGATGCAAGGCAACTATAGTTAGCAATATGCGTAGTTGAACGATTATATGGCAGAGATAAATGAAACCCAACATAGTACAACTTGTATTATGTTAACTCAGGAAGGCACAAATATATTCGATAAATTTTATGCCTGTTTTGAGTATTTGAAGACAAGATGGAAAGTAGGGTGCAGGCCTGTGATCGGATTAGATGGTTGTTTTCTAAAAACACACTGCGGGGGGAAATTATTGACTGCAGTTGGGCATGATGCAAATAATTAACAATTTCCAATTGCATGGGCAGTTGTACAAATTGAATCTAAGCAAACATGGATGTGGTTTCTTGGGCTTCTAAAGGCAGACTTCAGACTATTAGATGGTGCAGGTATGGTTGTGGTCACAGATATGTAGAAGGGACTGTTGTAGGCTGTGAAGCATCATTTTTCAGAAGCTGAACATCGCTGGTGTGCAATGCATATATACTCAAATTGGTAAAGGCGATGGAGGGGTATTGAGCTAAGACAACAATTTCGAAAAGTAGCAAAGAGTTCATACTATGAGTTATTCTTAGACAGCTTAAAGGAGTTGGAAGAAATGGCTTTAGGATGTGTTAAAGGTCTGCTGGTATATCCACCACGTGCTTGGTGCAGGGCTTTTATTTCAGCAGCACCAATGAGTGATGTTATTAAAAATAACATGTTCGAGAGTTTTAATAGCATTATTTTGGATGCATGTTTCAAACACATCATTCATATACTGGAGGATACTAGAATAACTATGATCAATAAACTGAAGGCAAAGCAAAATATGGCACAAAAATGGCCAAGTGAGCTAAGTCCAAGCTATGTAAAGAAAATTGAAAAGAACATGAAAAGGGCTTTAAAGTATTATGTACAATGGAATGGTGGAAATGGCTTTGAAATATCTAAAGGCAAGGACAAACATATTGTGTGTGTGTAAAAGAAAACTTGTAACTGTAGGTTGTGGGATATAACAGGAATCCCATGTCCACGTGCTTTGTGTGCATTACATCAGCTTGTTTTAAAATTAGAGGATCAAGTTACTTTTAGGTACAAAAGAGATGCTTTTTAACAAAACATATAATCTTCTTATACCACCAATGAAAAGAGAAAGATTATTGAGAAAATCTGGATTGCCATCCATCGAGCTACCTCAAAGGAGACAAGTAATGGGAAGACCAAAAAGGTCAAGGAGAAAGGCTGCAAATGAACCCAAAAAATTTAGTTTGATTTCTAGAAGAGGTACCATGATAATGTGTAGTAAGTGCAATGAATATGGACATAACAAAGCAACATGTAAGAATAAAAGTGCAGCAAATACTTCAACACATACATCTCAAGCATCTATGGCATCTCATATACAGGTTATATTATTTTTCTAATGTCTGGGCTATATTTTAAACATATTATTTCAAATCATTTCAACTTAAACTTTTTTGAGAATGTTGATTGTGTATGTAATTATTGAATATGATTATGGTTGTAAGCTATGAATTGTTGGTTTTTTTTTTTCAGAATGAAGGTAGTTGTGGAACACCAGACACTGCAAGTATTTATGAAGCTATAGGGCAGAGAATTGTTGAAAAATCATCAAGGGAAAAACTACAAGTTAATTTAACTTCAATACCACCTAATTCGACCAGAAAGCATGTCAAAAAAAATCAAAGGCACTAATTGGCATACTTATGGAAGATGGAGTTGCAAGATTTGATGTGAGTATTTGAAATTATATGAATCAGTCTTTGTTAAAGTAAGCTTTGCATATTGAATGATTTTTTTTAGAATGCTCTTTTTCTTCAACAACTTAATAAGCCAAATAAACCTATTCCACGAGAATTTTAAAGAAGTGTTAGACATTTGTAGCTACCTGATACCTCTGTAGGGAACCCTGCATATGGAAGATTTCAAGCACCAGGATTGATGTGGGATGGATCTGCTGCAATCACTTCAAGAAATTTGCAGGAGGTTATTGAAAAAGAATTGGAGCACTGAAGAAAAGGGCAAAAGATGACACACTCAACCAACATTCTTCACAGACAGATACACCATCCCAGTCATCACAGTCAGGGATGTCATTCTAGGCTTCATAGACAGGGAGACCATAGACTTGCAAGCACAACGCTTATATTTTTTTTTTGCAAACTGTAGACTTAGTGTTATTAATGGACTCTGCAGTTTATATTTGAAGGCTACTGCAGATTTGGTTTTTTTGCAGAAATTGCAAACAATACTTTTTGGATATGGTTTGGTATAAGTGCACGGTAAACTGGTTTCTTTTTGGTATAGATGCATATAAATGCCATTAGTCGCTTTTCTAGGAAAAACATAGCATATAATGAAGGAATATCTTTTTGGTTTTGTACAGCATAAGTTATTTTTTGGATTTAGAATTCAGATGAAAATCTCGATTTACATTTCCATTGTACTTAACATTTCATTTAATGCAATTCACTTTTATTAAGGGCTTTTCATTATATGTAATTTGTATTAAATTAAATTACATGTTGGCTATCTATGAACTTGCAATGATTTTCAATAAGTTAGATGTCAATTAATAAATAACTGATGCACAAATTTAGCTCAATTACCATAATCACTTTCTTTCATTGACAGCTAATATTGAGGAATAATCATTCTAGATAAACCAAAATACATATCCATTGCCTGATAGTATTACCAACTAAAAAATAATCTAACTACATAACTAAATAACTAAATCTACCCCATCCAACCTTCTATATTCAAGGTAAAATAAGACAATATTAAGCTCAAAGCGGGGAGGGGTTTAGCCAAAATATAGCACTCAAAGCCTAATTACTTCCCTAGAGCAACACAAACAATACCTAATTAGCATGCAACAATATATCTTGATAGCCATCTCTTTCTTTAAGAAATTTGTTTCAACATTCTTCAATTGAAAAATTTCCTCCTTCATTGCTTGAAAGTCTGCCTCTAATTCTTCTGCCTGAGTTTCAATCATATGCCCACCTCCTACACCAACAATATTGCTTCGTTGCCTGTAAAGTCACACCTCTATTTTTAAGCCATTAATCACTTCATTGCTCTCCTTAGAAACTCAACATCATACCATTCCCAGTATTTGCACTTCCTAACCTATAAATTTCACTAAATTACAGCCAACACAAATGACAATACATATAATAACAATTAATTTATTCAATTTCCTAACCTTATTAACCATTGATGGTATTTCCGCAAGTATACGGATTCGTACAAGTAATAATTAAATATCGATCCCACAGAGATTGCAAATTGACTATTGTAATACTAATTGTATTTGTTTGTTTAAACAACGAAAAAGATATTTTAAATGTAAATTAAAATAAACAAATTAAAACTCAAAAATTAAAATCAAATATCAAT
>CATIWM010419624.1:0-14175 GCA_949671775.1 Mallotus repandus | reverse complement strand
AGAGATAAGAGATTGGATTGAAACCCCACTAATCACTTTATGCCCCGAGGACCTTAAGTTCTTACTACTAGAAAGGTGGTGGTGATGAATGATTGGAGGACATTTTTCTGAACGAACTTTCTCATATTTCTTTTATTTATTTATTTTCAACTTTTGTAATTCCTACGAAGTGAGTAATGATTGTCCAGGTAGAATTTATCAAATCTATTATATTAGGAATAACAACCCTTAAATTATATAATTTTTTTAATTAAATTTTATAAATTTTTAAAAAAATTTCATTAGTCCTATCCATTAGTTAAATTAATTTTCTGTTAGTCAATTTTTAAAATCTAATTTTTTTTACATTTCAGTTCTAATACTAAAAAAAAAAATTATTTTTGATATTTTAAATAAATAATATTTTTATTTAAAATAACAACACTATTAGTCCTATAAGTTATATCATTTTTACAATTAAATCCTACAAGAATTTTTTTTTTACAATCAAGTTCTATAAGTTTTAAAAAGACTTTTCGTCAGACCTATCTGTTAGTTAAAGTAATTTTTCGTTAGTCAACTCTTAAAATCAAACTTTTTTTATATATATTTTAGTCCTAAAACTATTAAAAAAATATTATTTTTTATATTTTACATAAATAGTACTTTTATTTTTATATTTGACTTCTTTTATTATTTAACCTTCATAATAACTATATAATTCACTAAAATATTTTTTTAAAAATAAAAATTATATTTTTCTTAAAGTATTAGTTATATTGGCAATGATAAATAAAAAAATTAAATATTCTTAATTATTTTAAAATATATAATTTCAATTAATATATGATAAATGGATAAATATTTTTTATAAGGAAAAACTCATCTAGTTTTATCAATATTATGAATTGTGTTAGATTTCAAAAGCTCATCTATTTTATCTTAAATTATTTTTATTTTATGTAAAAAATAAAATTATTAATTAAAATATATTATTCTTCCAATATTTTCTGTAAAATAGCCTAATTTAAAGAAATATTTATAAAGTATAACATAAATTATAACATTGACAAAACTAATTGAGTTTATCTAAGTATAAAAAAATTATTGATTTAAGATATATTAATTAAAATTTATATTTAAGAACAATTAAAATTCTTAATTAATTTTATTTATCATTGTTAATAAAATGATAATCTAAGAAATTATTTTAGTGATTTATATAGTTATTATAAAAGTTAAATAATAGAATAAGTCATAAATAAATAAATAAAAATATTATTTAAGTAAAATATCAAAAATGACATTTTTTTAATAGTTTTAGGACTGAAATGTAAAAAAAAAAAAGTTTAAATTTTAAGGATTGATAATGAAAAATTGCTTTGACTGAGGGATAAGACTAATGGAAAGCCTTTTTAAAACTTATAGAACTTGATTGTAAAAAAAATTCTTGTAAGACTTAATTATAAAAACGATATAACTTATAGGATTAACAGTGTTATTATTCCATTTTTATTTTTATTTTTATTTTTGACTTCTTTTATGTTTTAACCTTCATAATAACTATATAATTCACTACGATAATTTTTTTAAAAAATAATATTTTTCTTAAACTATTAGTTATATTGGCAATGATAAATAAAAATAATTAAATATTCTTAATTATTTTAAAATATATAATTTCAATTAATATATTATAAATAAATAAATATTCTTTATAAGGAAAAGCTCATCTAGTTTTATCAATATTATGATTTGTGTTAGATTTTAAAAAGCTCATCTATTTGTGTTGACTAATGGAAAATTACTTTGACTGACGGATAGAACTGACGGAAAGCCTTTTTAAAACTTATAGAACTTGATTATATATTTTTTTTTGTAGGACTTAATTGAAAAACGATATAATTTATACAACTAACAGTGTTGTTATTCCATTATATTATGAAAAAGTTGTAAATTGCCATCGAAAAAATAGTTAAAACGGTAATTTTTAAAAAATATTTTAAAGTGTATAATTTGAATTTTGATATTATCGATTTAAAAATAAAGGTCTATCTTCTGTTGTATAGTCCATTAATATTAAGAATGTGTTTGGATGGAGGTTAAATGTTACTCCTGTAATATATTAACCTATTTTATCCTTGTTTGGTAACATTTAAAAGCTCAGGGTTAACATTTAATCTTCTTAATGATTAAGTCTATTTTTATTAACCTAACTGAGAGTAGGTTAAAGACATGTAACAATAAAAATGCATGTCTTTAAGATAACACTTTTTATTTTTTATTTCTCTACCTTAAGATCACTTCAACTTCTTTTTTTTTTTTTTTTTATCAAGAAGCTACTAATCAAACTATAAAAAATGTACGAATCAATTTAAATTTTTATTTTATAATAATTTCATTGATTTTATTTTTCTCCATAATTTTTTATTATTTATGAAACTTAGGTCTTATAACATTTTTGTTACTGTTTAAAATGCATATGAATATATTATTTAAATAATTATATAAATGTTTAACGTTTTAAATGATTATTTATTTAATTTTATTATTTTTAAATATTTAATAATAAATTTTATTAATTATATAATCTTTTTTTTAAAAATGTCATATTATAATTTATCAATTACTCTTAATTTGTCAAATAAGATTAACAGTTTAATCATTACCCATCTAACTGTTACTCTCTTAAAAGTTACACATATAACTATTACATTCTATTTTTTTAATTCCGATCTAAAATTAGATGATTTTATTTACCAAAATTTAAATGGATAAAAAGATTAAAAACCGGTGGATAAATATTAATAAAATAAAATAAATTATGAATTTTTTTGGGTAAAATAAAAAAATTATGGATGATCTCATCTTGCATCAGAAAAAAAAAACTACAAAATAAATATAATTTAAAGGAGCTTGACTTTAAGATTCTTATTATAATCATAATAATAGTCTATCACGTGTGAACATCCTGCTAAAAAACAAAAGTAGCAAACAAAATAAACAAGAAAAAAAAAGAACCCTCAATTCCTAGCTGCTGCTATATTATGAAAATAATAATTAGTCTGAAAAACAAATAAAACGTGGACACAAACACAGACTCAGTCATGTCATAGACTAACTAACCAAGTTTGTTGACATTTATTAATAAATATAGACTCTAGCTGAGCCACCATTCCTTTAAAAAAAAAGGTTGAGCCACCATTCCTGTTACTACCAGCTTACCTTCTCCCTTCTTCCTGCTTCCTTCCTTCTTATTTCTTGCCTTTTTCCCAAAAAGTACTAACAAACTCCTTAATGTTTTTCTAAAAGATCAGTTGTCATCTTAATGTTTATTTTTATTCCTTGTTAATCCTAACTTTGTAACTACAGAATATGTTTTGTAGTTTTGTAAGTGTGATAAATTTTTTTAATAATTAATTTAAAGTTATTGCATATGTTATAATTTAAATTTGAAATATCACTTAAATGAAAGCAATTTTTTACCAACTAATTTTAACACTTGATTATAATACCATCAACATATTTATTAATTATGGGATTAACTTAAAATGAACAATCTTATATTTAGCAATCTTATACTTTATTTCCGAAAATTTGGTCTAAAATTAGTGGTGATATGGACATCATTTTAGACATGGTAAAAGAATGAAGTTGAGGTCTCAATATGTTTTTTTTTTAAAAAAAACCTATATTGGTGGTGTCACTGTTAACAATAATCAATGATGGTGTTGCACGTGTTACTGTGGCAAGAAAAAAATTTTCAAAGAAAAAATAATAAATAAAAAATAAGGAACAAGAGGATGGATTGTGGCCTAGAACTAAATTTTGATGTGGTATGTATTTAGAGGTCTAAATAAGTCCAACAATTTATGAGCTATTACCTTGATAAAAATTTATTCGAATTCATATATTAAAAATCGCTCAATAAATGAGTAAGTGCGAATTTTATGAAATTTTACTCATAATATTTATAAATATTGTCGAATATAAAGAAGTTTGTGACCAATCTTATAATTTTAACATATTAATAGTTTGATACTAGATATAAAATATATAAATTTTACTTATAGTAAATATAAAAAATTTATTCAAAAATATTATTAGAATAAATTTATAATTTTAATTATATATACTATAATTTATTTAGTATATAATCCATTTACATTTTTAATGAATAATTTTAATTTGTAATTTATTTTTAAAGATTTACTTAAACTCATTTAGACTCATGAGCAGTTCACATATAATAAGTGACATAGTGAGTTTAACTTAATAATAAATAAACTAAATTTAAACTAGTCAAAATTCAACTCGACTTAGCTTATTTACATCTCTAACCATATTTAATTATCTTATTTTCTAAAAAAAATAAAATTTAAGACAAGATGTTTTCTTTGTTGGATTTCATATTTTAATTGGGTACTACAGCTGATATATTTGCTGATGTTGTTATAAGTTGGGGTGTGAATGTTATGTTTTTGCAAAATTAAGGGTTAATAAAAACTAAAATAAACATTGGGGTGATAATTAATCCTTTAGTAAAAGATAAGGAGTTTTAAGTACTGTTGGCCTTCCCCTGACTCCTTTT
This sequence comes from Mallotus repandus, assembly GCA_949671775.1. NCBI lineage: Eukaryota > Viridiplantae > Streptophyta > Magnoliopsida > Malpighiales > Euphorbiaceae > Mallotus > Mallotus repandus. The sequence goes on along the minus strand of CATIWM010419624.1, from coordinate 9,605 downwards.
TTAATTTAAGTTGTAATTCTGAAGTCAGCTCACGAAACGGAGAAAATTCAAACAAACGTGCGCTTTCCTTCATGGACTTTGCCAAAACCTCTACTCCTTTTTTTCACATTTCACCTCTATAATCATCTTCTATCTCTCTTGTTTGTTCTGGTCAATCACATCCTCTTGATACTTTCTTTATTTTCCAGGTTGGTTTCTCTCTTTAATCTTCTTTTTGCACTCTGTGATCAGATATTGCTTCTACTGTACTAAATTGTTAGCCTTAGTTCTTCTTCTTATTGCTGTTTTGTGTTTCTTGTCTGTGTTTGTGTTTTGTGTTTTCTTGTTTTGAGTCAAATAGGTCATATCTAGTATAGGAAGTGTTTAACTATCTCTTTTCGTTAATATTATTATTGGTCTTGATTCCAGCATTCAGTTGAACATTTGATTCTTGCAAAAATGAATTCTTTTCACAATATCTGAGTTGCAATAATTGAATTCTGCCAGAAATGAGCTTTCCAAACGTGAGAAATCCAACAAGTTGAGTTGAATTCTTTTATTTTTAGACTTCCCAAACCAGTACCATTTGTAGGTTGGTGAGGATGATATCAATTACTTCAGTAGTGGTGTATGCTTAATTAAGAATTGGTTCTCTTGTTTTTACTCTCCATACTATTTAACTTGGCTGCTATGATTTTCTAATCTATTAATTAGGAATTGTTTTTTCGTTTTTTTTTCTTGATTTCTGAAAGTGAAAAATGAATTTCATGAATGGTTTTTTGGTACCCAAAAGCCAATCTAAGATATTTTGTGTTTCTGATGATTCAGGTTAGCTGGTTGTGGAGGTTGTTTAACTGAAGCATTAGTTGAAAGTTTATACAGAGGGATAAGTCTAAGATATAATTATGAATTGTTTTTCATTTTCATTCAGCCGGAAGGAAAAAGTTACTTTTGGAGTTGATGAAGGTAGGCTGCCAGCAAATTGTCTAAATTTGTGTATATTTATGTGCTTCTCCGTGTTTCTGTGCTTCCGTGTGTGTGTTTTGTATAAATTTTTCAAGGCTTACGTGTTTGCTGACAAGAAAAGCCTTATGGCATAATTGTTGTGCGACTTGGTTATCTACTTGAACTATGGATTTGTGGATCACATATCTCACACCTATTTTGAATTATACCAATAACACAGCTTCTCATTAGGTTCTGTTTTTAAGCAGAAGTTGCAGTCATTGACAATTCTAAACTCTACACCTACAAGGAATTAAGAAATGCTACTGAAGATTTTAGTCGAGACAATAAAATTGGGGAGGGTGGCTTTGGTTCTGTATACAAGGTAATTAAAATATGCACCTTTTTCTCTTGAAGCTCTTTGTGTAGCAATTTTTTTCTTCTTCTGTTTTTCCATGTTAACGACATATCCCTTAAAAAAATTATTTTGGATATTCAGGGCAGGCTTAAAGATGGGAAAATTGCGGCTATTAAAGTCCTTTCAGCTGAATCAAGACAGGGAGCAAAAGAGTTCTTAACAGAGCTAAATGTGATCTCAGAGATAGAGCATGAAAATTTAGTGAAGCTATACGGTTGTTGTGTTGAAGGAAATCACAGGATTTTAGTATACAACTACCTTGAGAATAATAGTCTTGCACAAACTCTTCTTGGTAATTGCAGTATTGCTGTCTTATTTGGAAGCATAACTTTTTGTCTTAGTCATGCTTATCTCAATAATCGTCATAGTAGAAAAAAGTTCTGTAGTTAAGCTTTCTGGAATGCTGGTTATTTGGATATTTGCTAATTTATTTGCTCCATGATTTCTTGCTTTTTAATTTTTACACGCACTGAATATTAATATCAAGGATTGTCGTAATCATATAAATCTAACTAAAACATTTACATGATGGTTGGCTCAATGCATAATTTTGTTTCATCAAGCTGAATTCGAGTGACCAACTTTGTTTTCCATTTCAGGAGTGGGTCACAGTCATAGCAACATCCAGTTCAGTTGGAGAACACGAACTAGAATCTGCGTTGGAGTAGCTCGAGGGCTTGCCTTCCTTCATGAGCAAGTACACCCACACATTGTTCATAGAGATATCAAAGCAAGCAATATTCTCCTTGACAGAGATCTAACTCCCAAAATTTCAGATTTTGGACTAGCCAAACTTTTACCACCCAACATGACTCATGTCAGTACACGTGTCGCTGGAACAATGTAAGTTTCACATTATCTATTATCTTGATTAACTTGAAAACTTATTTAAGCATGCTGTTGGCTCTATGGTCATGTCTACAAGGGTGAATCCTGAATATAATTTCAGCGGGGGAAAATTTATATGAATGAATAAGTAATGGGGGCAAGACTTACCTTTTAAGCGTGGCCAAAGTAGTATATGTGTAAATATCAGGGGGCAGTGACAATAAGTGTCCTCCTTGCCCTGTAACGTGGATTTGCCCCTAGCTATGCATGTGTTATTTTATATTGCTGCTCAGTTTTCAGAGATAACTAATGAAATGTTTTGATTGCTTATTTGTGTTATTTGGAATTGCAACACATATTTACCCCTTGTTTGGTTCAATTCTACCAAGAAATTCATTTCATTTATTCCAAATAGAATTCATTTCCAAATGAATTTCAAATTCATTTAAACCAAACATACTTCATTAACAAGAATTGATTTAGTTTCAAACAGTTTCACAAAATTAAAAAGTTGGAATTCAAAATGAATTTTACAAAGTTTTCATTTACGTTTGATTTAAATGAACATGTTGTAGAATTTATTTGCAATTCTAAGTTTTTAAATTTGTGGAATTGATTATAACTATATCAAATTCTAACAAAATGATTGGAATTTCTAAATGAATTTCACAACTTTTAAATCAATATTTCTAAAATGACTAAACTACCTCTCATTATTTTTATTTTCAAACATATTTTTCTATCTAAAGAGGTATTTTTGACCAAAATTAAAAATTAACTTGAATTTTAAATTTATAAGAAACACTATAACAACATATGGAATTCATTTCAAATGAATTCTATAAACTATTCATTTGAACCAAACATACTTTATTACTAAAACTTCATTTGGAAATGAATTCCATTTGGAATTCATATGAATTCCTTGGTGGAATTGAACCAAACATAATGTAAATCACACATACTTACTTGGATTTGCAAATGAATTTTATGGAATTCATTTGAACAAACAAACAAGGCATTAATATTGTTTTGAAACTGTGGTCATGGGAAATCTTGATTTTGTTAAAACATATGTAACTATTCTATGAAGAAGTCTGTGTTGGTTTATACTGTTTTGTTACAAGTTCAAATCATTGTAACTTGTTGATTATGTTGCTTGTCTGATTATTTTGATAATTACTTGGGAGAAAAAGTAATGTTCGGTTCATCCTATAATAATGTTTTAATTCCCAATAAGCTGTCGATTCAAAAAGAAGGATCATAATGCTGCTCAGCTGCTGTAAAATGTTTAAAACTACATGTGGATATAAGTTTTAAGCTAGTGATTAAATTTTGTTTCTGTGCTCCTTAATGCACATGTGAATGCATACCTGTACTTGTGTCAACAAGAATTAAGTATCATGCATTAATTTTTGTGTTTGCCTTTTTAGAGGGTATTTGGCACCAGAGTATGCAATTAGGGGGCAGCTGACAAGGAGAGCAGATGTTTATAGTTTCGGTGTCCTCCTTGTGGAAATTGTCAGTGGAAGATGCAACACAAATACACACTTACCTATTGAAGAACAATATCTACTAGAAAGGGTATGTCTTTGAGTCTTTCCATCACATGAATAGATATTTATTTAAATTGAAAATGCATAGGCAAAATGACATAAATCTAAAACCTTTTTCCATTTCGAGACCTATTTCTTCTGCTATAGATGAAAGCGCAATAGTTGTGTTGATAGCTTGATGCATATTTTCTTTTACCATTTCTGGCATCCTTGGAATCATAACAGGCAGGAAGTTTAATATAATTGTCTTACAGTTTCTAATGTCTTGCTAGGCTGCTTTAAAAATTACACCTGTTATATTTGCAGAACTGCTCATCACATTTGTGTTCACCTGTTGCAGACATGGGAATTCTATGAGCGAAGGGAGCTTGTTGTGCTGGTGGATACATCACTGAATGGTGATTTTGATGCTGAGGAGGCTTGCAGGTTTCTAAAGATTGGTTTACTCTGCACCCAGGATGCTCCAAAGCTCCGGCCTTCTATGACTACTGTGGTCAAGCTGCTAACTGGTGAGAAGGACATCGATGAAAGCAAGATAACAAAACCAGGCTTGATCACTGATTTCATGGACCTCAAAATACGAGGTCCCCCTAAAGCCAAGTCCCAAAAACGAGCAACATCTCCTCATACCACGTCTCCCCAAAATGTAACCATAGATGAAGCAAAGAGTGCATCTCCCTGTACTGTGTCTTCCGGCTCTGAAAACCTGGACGATTTAACTGTGTCATCAGGAAACTCAACAAGTGCGGGCACGACATTTACTGCACCATATGATAGAAGTACTGAAACATCAGCATGAAAATTATGCCGATTTGATTTATTTTATTCTTTTTTAGGCTTTTGTGATCTCGTGTAAATTCTATGGTTCCTTTCTTGATCCCCCAAACACGCTTTTAGCTACACAAATTTTGGTCAACATATTCTCTTGTAAATTGGCAGCCTTTGGTAAAGAGAACAAAATGTGATGGATTTTGACGTTTTCTTTGTTTAGCAAGTACCTAAACACTAAGAAACTGTCATGCATAGTTTGTGTATAAATGAAAATGTAATATATTGCTTTTGGATTGATGGGTTTGGATCTTGGATTATTTAAACAATATCGGCTTTTTATATTTTATTAAATATTTCTAAAGCTGGAGTTCAGTAAAATCCATCAAAAAATTTAGAGATTATTTACCTGAAATAGGTTTCTAACCCGTTTAGCTTGCTAGAAATGAATCTAACAAGAGTTATTCTTCACAGAAAATAATAATCACTGAGATTAGAAAGAACAGTAAAAGTGAGAAAATTGTAAAATACAAAACTTGTTTCAATATTGGCTAAAAGAGATCATTTTTCTTTATTTCATAAACTTTTGTTTATAAAAAAAAAACCCTTGTAAATCACTTAAAAACTTTTTTCAAATTAAGATAAATGAATAACCCTAATCATATAAAACTTGGACTTAATAAGTTCAAACATTCAACTAAAATCTTGCAGCGGTGCAATTTTCAATAAACAATGGTCTCTACTTAAACACTTTAAACATTCAACTACAATCCTCAAATAGTCTGAGTTGATTGAGAACGTCACCCTTCTGTTGGAAAAATTTTCAAATTAAATTAAAATCTTAAAATTAATTCTCATTGTAAATCAATAGAAAACATAACATAATAGTAGCGAAAGTGTACCTGAATCTATAATTAATCTCCTTAGAGTCGTGCAGCTGACCTTCTAGGTCAATACTTTTTCTTTCTCTCTGTGTTGGAATCTAGAAAGAGGCAAATAATTAGGCATAATATATTTAAAGCCTTTTATACTTGGCATAATTTATCAGTTTGACACCTCAACTTACAGTTTTGTCATTTCAACATTTAAATTTGCATAAAATGCACTAATTTGATGACATAATGCATTTACCACCCCATGTACTTGTCAATTTTTGTCAATTTGACAGCTCCACTTGTAATTTTTGGTCTATCAAACATTTGAGATGTGGAAAACGTTGATTTGCTATTCCATGCCATGTGTGCTAACAAGAGTTTCAAAAATATATTTTTAGCAAGTGCAGCTGTTAAAATGACAAAACTATTAGTTGAAGTGTCAAACTAACAAAAACTGATAAGTACAGGGGCCATAAATGTATTATGCCAAATAATTATGACCTAAGGACCATAACCACGTGCTTATAGATAACTTTCCTTATATCTTTTGGTAATAGATAGGGGTGTAATAGAGTCGAACGGTTCATGATTCGTTGGGAGCTCCGCTCAGAAAAAGTTTGTTCGAGTTCGTTTGTTAAGTTAAATGAGTCGAGCCCAAACTCCATTTTAAGGCTCGTAAGCTAAATGAGCCAACACCAAACTTCCTTAAATTAGGCTCGTTAAAGTTCGCAAACAAACTCGTTTGTCTGCTCGCGAGCCAGTTCATGAATATGCTCGTTTATAGTCTCATTTACATTTAAATTACTAAATATAATAGAAATTATATATTTATAATAATAATTATATAGTTTTGATGTGAAGTAATCTTAATATATAGTATAGCATTAAATAAGTATAATATAAATAATTAAATTCTTTAATTTATGTAAAAAATTTATATTTGTAATAAAATTTTTAAATTTTTAATAAAAATTACTTATTAATAATAAAATTATACAATTTTTTGTATAAATTAATATTAATATTAAAATTTCCATTAAGCAAATATAATTTAAATTATTAAGCATTAATATTAATTAAATAAATATTATTAAATATAATTTTAATTTGATGATAAAATTTGTAGTTTTGAAGTAAATTAGTAATTGTTTTAAGTAAATAAAACTTTAATTATGAAGTAAATATAATATCAAGTAAATATTATATAATATTAATTTACTAGTAAGTAAATAAAGTCTAAATTACCAAGTATAATAAGAAATCATACATGCTATATGTTGAGCTCGTCTGGCTCGCGAGCTTGGCTCTAGCTCGCCAAACATGAACCGAGCCGAGTTTGAGCCAAACTTTTAAAAATTTAATAAGTTTGAGCTCAGCTCGAGTTCGTTAATTTTTAAACAAGCCGAACCTGAACTTTAAAAGTTTGGCTCAGTTACACCCCTAGTAATAGAAATTACCTATTAGTCTTTACACATGAAAGACCCCACACCCTTTAAATGCATTAAAGCCCAAATTATCCAAACCCAAGTAATCACTTTTAAATGGGCTCATTATATATCACAGTTTGCAATGCATAACCATTCATATATATTCACACACTAGAGAAACACACCAAAGAAAATAGCGAACAAACTTTAACACACTAAAACTTCCAAAATTCAAACTTTCTTTGTTTAAAGTAATAGCTATTAAGCCAACTTTCAAAATCTAAAAATTAAAATATTGCCACTATATATTTACTAATTGGTAAATCCTTGGCCAGAGACCAGTAACTTATTTCATTTACTTAGGTTTCATTTTCCACATAGCAGGAAATACTTTTTTAACTCCACCTCCTTTGACACTCTTTAAAAGATAAAAATCAGATTTGGTAAGAAGGTAGTATTCAACTACCTCTTTGCTTAGACTTAGCATTTTTAGTATAGTCCATGCAAAACAATCCCTCTCTGAACTTAGTGTTGTAGTTGAATCCATATAAAAAAGGCACAATAATCTCAATTGTTAAACCACTGCTTTAGTTACCTCTCCCGAAGTTGAAACAAAAATTTTAATTGTGATAAGATTTTCCAAAGCGTGTAAAAACTCAATTAACATTACATTTACTGCCGACCCATTTTCAATCAATACTCTTGAGACTGGCTTTCCATTATAATGACCATTTATATATAGCCTCTTTATGTGCTATGTCATCTCTTCATATGGCTCCTCAAAACCAATCTTTTAGATTGATTCGGCCTACTGGCTTGGATTGTTATGTCACTAAAATGATCCTCCATGAAACTCAAAGATGTTGCCCTTCGAGTGTTTTGAATCTTAATGATATCTTCCTCAATCACCTGCATGATGAACTCTTGAGGCAAAGTCTCAAAAGATGTAACACATCCAAAGTTATCTAGTTTATTTGAACTTTTATTAGACTCCTCTTTGTGTTGAAATTTAATTCTTTATACTTTTAGGCTAAATTTGGACTTAGCATTAGACTGAACCTCTTATTCATTATACCTTCTTTCAGATGCTTTTGGTCTCTTTGTCTCATCTTCTATGTGCGGGTTAATAGCTGAGGAATCTTCTTGTACTCTATCCTATACCACTACTTGCTTGGTACCACAAGTAGTGGCACCATGAATCTCTGTCTTATGCTTTCTTCTTTTTTTGGTCTAGACTTGCTATTACTCCTAAAATTATTTGGCATATGTAGCTTATTTTCCAGTGTTAAGAATATTTTGTGTAGAGCTGGCCTCCACTAACTTTTAGACCTGTTTAGTTTATTGTTGGAAAGTTGAATCACCTCCTTTTTCTCTCTAATTTTCTTATTTAGTCCAACAATATTTTTAGATCTACATTGATAGAAATGACATATTCCACTAGTGGAAAGGATCCTCCTTAATAATCATTGTCTCCTTCTTTTTTGCATTTAAGTGTACTCCCACCGTTGGAGGCTGAGGAGAAGGAAAATAGGCATAAGGAACCAACACTTGACCTTGAGGAATCTCTATTTGGCCCTGAGGAATTAGTGCTTAGCCTTGAGGAATTGCTTGTTCCATAGGTGGAATGTTGCCCTCCCCCCCTACAAGGTCTCTTCATTGATTATTAATTTCTTAGTCATATATTTCAAGTTGTAAACTTAGTTTTGTCCTCCTGTCATTATCATAAACTTAGACTACATCAATGCTCTTGTTAGCATATGAATGTTCAAGCTTTTTCAGAGGCTGAATCACCACTTTTGATAGAAAATATTGACCTTTTTGCCTTATGATACTTTGTTTATTCTAGCAAATGAATTCATAATCTCTTCAACAGCACTATTGAATTCCTACATAGAATTTTGAATTTTCTTAATTCCATCTGAAAAATAGCCTAAATAGTAGTGCTATAACCAAAAGGTGCCTCAGTCCAAGTTTGATCCTGAGGCACTAAGCCTTCATTAATTTATCTTAATGGACCACCTATTTCTACAATTGAATTTGTTGGATTAACAACCCAAATAGCTTCTTCTCTACTTCTCAATCTAATCGTCTCATTGGATTGGATCTCACCAAGTGTGCTTAAAGATTGTTATTTTTTTGGCAAACCACATTTGATTCAATGCATAAGCATGTTAGAGAATTATTCTCTTAAAATGAAAACTGACTTCTTTTAAACAAAGTGGATTCTCAAATTCCTTTACCACAATTCTTGAATCCCAATTAGAAATTTTGTGAATTTAACAGTGTAATGTAAAAGGAAATTTTGTGTTTCTTGGCTAGATTGAAGAACACAAAACTTTATAACAAACAAATATTTATTAACTTGATGAAACAACTCTTAAATAGGAAATCTAGTAAACACTAGAATTGGAAATATTGAAAAAGTTTGTTGCGAAATTGAAAATGCCCTAGGAGGGGGGGGGGGGGGGGTGAATAGGGCTATCAAACAAAAATTAAAACTTAAAAACAAATAAACAAAAATAAAAGAATGTTGAGAAGGATGAATGATGAACACAAGAATTTAAGGAGTTCGGATTCTCAGCAATCCTACGTCTCCACCTAACTTATCCCTAAGTTAGGATTTTGAATCACCACAATCTGTTTCCCTAGATTGATTTTTAGAACTTGAGTTTTAGGCTCAACTCAAACCTTACAACTTGAGTTTTCAAGGCTTACTCAAAACTGATTCACAAGTGTTTTGAAGGCTTACACTAAAACCAAATTCCCAAGTGTTTTAATGGCTAAACACTTAAACCAATTCCTTTAGAAT
>CATIWM010419587.1:0-10357 GCA_949671775.1 Mallotus repandus | reverse complement strand
GTTCACATTAGAATGATAAAACTGTAATTAATGTAGTACTAATTATATAAGTCTCAATGATATAGAATTAAAATTACAAAATTAAGTTCATATCAACATAATAAATCTTAATGGGTATAGTGTTGGGTTGTGTTAGCACAATATCAATCAAAATTGAATTAATGTCAATATGTTATAAATTAAGATAAAAATTATTTATTAATTAACTTATATAAAATATTTTAAACTTAAAATAAAAATATTCATTTATTAAAATTACTATTTTAATAAAAATACAACAAGTCAAAAACAATACATACATAAGTCAAAAATTATCTTAATTCAATAAAAAACTTTGAATGAATTTAAAATTATATTACAAGTTCATAGACCAAATAAAATTTTTATTTATATTTTTTAAATTGGTTTATTCAACTATAAACTAAATGATTCATTAGTTTGATACAAACATCTAACAGTTTTTAAATTTATTAAATATATATGTATCTTAACAAGAGACTAAATTTAAATAGAAAAAAGATATAATAATTTTTTTCAAACTATGTTACTTGTTAGGACTCTATAGGGCTATGACTAGTTAGTTGTTAGTTTTAGAAGGAGAGAGATGAAAAAAAAAAAATTATTAGTTAGGCACTACGGGATTTGAACCTGAAACTTTAAGTTCAGTTTAGGCCAATCGATTTAAACTTCATCAACAAAATTTAATAATTTGATAAAGTACAATTTTATAAATGTTATAATTTCAAAAACCTAATAGTATAATTGATCAAATTTTAGAAATATTGTAGCAATTAATCCTAATTACTACTATTACATCGTATTATACAATATAGTGAACTAATATTATGCAAATAAAAAAACAATCGTCCATGAAGTTGGTCAACTCGCCAAAGCGATTACTGGCACCCAAAAAACTCCAAATCGAATTCCAGCTTACCTTCTATATCCAGAAATTTTATAATTGTCGCAATTTTTTATAAGTTAAAAAGTTAAATTAATAATATTAAGTTATTTAATATTTATTTATGTGTTATTAAGTTTTAATTTTTATTATTTTAATTAAATATTTAATTTTATTAATTTAACTTTTCAACTCATTAAAAATTAGGACTACTATATAATATTTATTCCATTTTGTTCGGGCTAAAAAACATATAAAAGACAGATGAAAAATTTCTTACCTAAACTCCAACTAAAAAAAAAAATCGTGGTTGCAACAAAAGTAATAAACAAATCATACAATGTGACATGTGCCATTCATCAGAAGATACATGGGATATGCTTCTATGATCCTTCACATCAATAGGTCCACACCATACATATATCCTCTCGCAGTCTTGTGAGGAGTTACTTTTTTATGCTATACATAAAATAAAACAAAATAGAAATTCCTATTTAAAAATAGTAGAAAGTTGAACATAAAAAATAAAATAAAATAAAATGTATGTTGAAAATATTTTTTTTAATATCACTAAAAATTGTTTACCATAATTGCATGTTGAATCTTCTACTATCTTGACTTGCCACCTTAATTTTTTTAAAGTTGAAATTGTATTTTGTCGTAGTATTTTTATAAAATTTTAATTTATTTTTTATTGTTCTTCGACTGAGTGACTTTATATTTGAAATAATATTTTTGAAATGGTCAAGTACCATATGAACAGTGGTTGTTTGCCCTAAAATCATGATCAAATTCTGCTTTAGAAAATAGTTGAATGTTATCAAATAATTTTTTTCTTTACCAATGAGAATATAGATTTATAAATTTAATTTTCAGTTTTTTAACATTAAATTTAATTTTCAGTTATAAATTATAAATAAAATTAAAATTTTATCAACCTTTTCTTTTTATTCTCTTTTTACTAACACCAAAATGATTTTGTATTATGTGTTTTGCTTTCATTTACTAAAGCTAGATTAAAATTTTTTTGAAAGCCCCCCATTTATAATATATATATATTTTTTACATATGATATTTATAATATTTGATAATCATAAAAATTTTAATTATTTTAAAATTTATATCAAATGAATCTATAAAAAAATAAATATCTTCCGATATTTATTTTTTTTATATATAAAACTTAAAATCGATATTTTATGTAAAGGGTTCAAGATAATTAAATCCTTTTTTTTTAACAAATAATTAAATCCTCTTTTAATTTAATTGTTTTTCACACAGACATCTCACTTTACACATGTCAATTTCATAATGGCTCAGATATTTTAAAAGGATGATGAAGATGATGATGATGATGATGATGATGATTATTATTATTATTATTATTATTTGTTTTTTTTAAAAGGATGATTGGTAACGCTGTGCAAAAAAATGAATAACAATATTTTAAGGGCGGTTTGGACTTTGGACGGTGTCAAACTATTCATGAACTAAACCGACCATGCTTCCAAGTCCACCACAACCTTTTGTTGAAATATATATATATATATATATATATATGCGGTTTTAGTGATTATTTGGAAAAATATAAAGAGACTAATTTTCGAGGTATTAATTTACCAACATCCATAAGGCCAAAAAAAAAAAAATTTACCAACATCCAAAAGTATGCATTATTTTTTATTATATAAATTAGCATTAAGTAAAAAAAATGAAATATTAAATAAAGGAAATGTAAAAGAAAGAGAGAAGAGCTTTGCTATATATATGTATATAACTTTTTGACTTCGAACAAGAAAGGTTGAGAGCTTCTCATCAACATATACTTTTTCTTTTCTTTCATTGGTTGAATGTTGCATTTGTGAGTGAGCATGATCTGGAAATTGATGATTCAAATTCAAGAAAATATCAGAATAATGTATAGATTCTACATTTTAGTAAGATGTTAACGTTAGAACTTGAAACCATTATTAGCTATTAGTTTAAAACACAAGAAAAATATATATATTTATCTCTTTATAAAAGAATTTATACTATGAGTATGTTTCTTTTTAATCACTTATTTTTACAAGATTTCAATAATAAACTGGGTCAATTTTTATAGTTTTACTTCTTAAATTATAAATATAGATTTTTACAATTCAAAAAGTATAAAAGTAATATTTAATTTTTACAAAATATTCCAAAAATAAAGACTTAAATTTTAAAAATAGAAAGTTAAGTGGTATAACTCTTTTAGAATATTTTTTTTAGGAAAAAGAAATTATATTCAAGGACTAGCCAACATGGAGTCATACAAAACAATTGAAAATAGGTGTTTTGGGAGAGATTCTCCCCAACACATTTCCTCAGAAATTGATGAAAAACTAAATTTTGCTAAGCTATGAGCCAAATTATTAGCTGTCCTAGGAATATAACTAAGACAGAATGAATTGAAGAAGACTATATTGTTCGTTATGTCGCCCACCTGAATCCCCAAGTAAGAAAAATCAAGGAAACGCTTCTTCCATGTGTTGACAACGCTCAAGCTATCTGTTTCTACTGTGAGATTCTTGTACGCTCTATTATAAGCCATTCCCATTCCTTTTTTGCAAGCCAAAACTTCTGCTATCTTTGTTAAGAGAGTGTTAGAGATAACAACTGTTGTTGCTAGTCGAACCTTGCCATTGTGGTCTCTAAAAACAACTCCCAAACCCCGGCCAACATTTTTAACCACAGATGATTCCAAATTCATTTTAATGAAATTTAGAGGTGGAGGTTGCCATGAATCAAGAGCCTGAGGGTTCAATGGTCTGTGAAACTCAATATGATATAACTGATAATATTGCACTAGACTATGTGTCATCTGAAAACATTCTTGGTGGTTCATTTGTTTGTTCTTGAAGACTAACTGAATTCTAGATTTTCAGATTGATTGGAGAAGCATTACCAATAAATCATGAGCCCTATCTAACTCTTTGTGTATTGTAAACAAGCTATTAATCCAGTTCATTAAGTGGGGTCGAGGTATCAACGTTTGTCACTAAGCATCTGAAAGGGCAGAAATACCAAAATGCCTTCGCCCATTCACAATCTCTAAAAATATAGGCCATGGATTATGTATTACCACATCTTCGACAAATCTCATCTACGTGGATTCCCCTCTTAACCAGAGCCATATTCGTAGGACTTGTCTCTCATAGGCACGATGAGTCTTGAAGAATTTGCAACATATTGAGAGCCAAGTAGGAGATTGTTAGCAAGCAGGCATGCTCTCAGTTTTTTTGTCTCTATTTGCTGCTTATTGTTTTTTTTTTTTTTTTTTTTTGGTTTAAGTACTTTGTTAATCATGATTTACATCATGCTTAAAGCAATTGCATGCATGGTTTGCTTGTAATACATACACATATTGTGTGCTACTTTTTCAGTTTTTTCAGCTTTTTAAATGACTTATTTTAGTTAATCATTAGCTTAGTGTGTATTTAAATTCAAGTTTCTACTCTTCTTGTGTTTTCTTCTTTGAAAAATTAACAGAAAATTTGACAAGGTGATTTCTTAGGATGTCTCTAATAATCAGATTACTGATTTTATTCCACAATCATTCAAAGGCATGTTGATCTTGATAGAAGCTAACTTCTCAAATAATTTGCTCAGTGGTCCAGTGCCCACATTTGTACCGTTTCAAACCTTCAATCGTTTTGAGACCTTGTAGTTTTTGTTATTTGCATTTCCTCTATTCTATTTTCTTCATATTTGTTTATTTGTTTAGCTGAAAGGAAACGATAAAAAGTACAGCATGGACTCATCCAGCCTGCATGTATGGATCCACCAACTAAACTTAGCAGCTCATTATAGACAAATTAATAGCAACTAGCCTACAATAAATTGAAAATTGAAGCATATCCCAACAATTTTATGCAGTTTTTATTGCTAATATTTAGTTAGTCAGATCAATGCTCATAACATAACCATCATTCTATTAAAGGTCATGTACATGAGCTCAGAGCTAAAACTTTTAACTATAGATCCTTTTGTCTCACATATTTATTCTTCTTCTACTTCACGGTCCAGAATATGCGTACACTAAGCAAGTTACAGCACTAGGAAATGTCTACAGATATGGGGTAGTATTGCTTGAGATCCTAACAGCTAGACTGCCCGTTGATGAGGAATTTGGTGAAGGGGTAGATTTGGTGAAGTGGGTTCATGGTGCTCCAGCAAGAGGAGAGACTCCAAAGCAGATACTGATGCAAAACTAGCACGGTTTCCTTTGGTTGGAGGAGAGAAATGCTGGCAGCTCTCAAGATGGCATTACTATGCACGGACAGCACACCAGCAAAGCGACCAAAAATAAAGAAGGTGGTTGAAATGCTTCAAGAAATAAAGAAAAACTGATGCAATTTTATCATTTTATTCACCTACATCATGGACCTACTGATCAAAAATCTGGAAAATGGCTCACAGAGGCTAAGGAGGAGAGTCTGTGTATGTTGTTTCTGTCCTCTTGCTAAGTACTGAAATGTTTATGAACTTTTTGAGTTGGAGACAGAATCTATATAGGTGGTGGGTCAAAGAAAGAGATTGCTGCAATTGAAAGATCACTATGAATTTCTGTTGCATATTAGGTCTGCAATTGTAATACTCAAGCTTCCGATTTTGAAATTTCTGTTGGTAATAAATATGCCAACTCAACAATCAATTATATTTTCTCTATGAACGAAGTTCCATAATACTCTTCCAAGTTCTTTCAACTCTTAGTTATAGATCTCTAGATTATTGCCAGGAGATATGTTCTATTCTATTTAGTATTAAGAAAGGAACTTATACGAAATTCCAAAAAAAAAAAAAAGAGCTGACTGAAAAAGGAGTAACTTGTCCGGGTAATCTTCAGGGTTCTTGGGGAAAGGAAATGAAATATATTTGATATAAAGCCACTGCACTACAATGTTCTGTTTTCTTGTGCTTGGAGTTCTTTATAATTATTTGAGATTGGAAATCATGTCTCTTATATCTTTTATTTAATTGGCAAAATTAAGCCACATGGATTAATGTCAATATAGGACAGCATAAACGCTATTGTTTTTCATACAAGTCCAGAACATTCTAAGCTTATATTTTCTTGTATGATACCTGCTGCTATTGCGTTGTCTATTTCTTAATACTTCAATGGCGCTTATGGTTGCCAACAGAAAACTGAGCTTCAAGAATTTTGGCAAGTCCCCTCATTCAATATTGATGGATGGTGGTCGTGGAGATTCTAATTCGAAGCCTCCACAATTCCAAAAGGTGAGAAAGGTTTATTTTATAGTGGCGATATCAGAAAAGCTTAAGCCATAATGCCAATTCTCAAATTAGAAGCAGTCATACATGAATGATGCATTGGATTAATAGCTGCTTGTTAATCAGCTTCCTCACAATAGTCATCCTTGTGATCTGATAATATTCATAGCAAGTAATTGATCTGCTGGTGGGTTCTCTCACTAGACATCATTTGTGCTGAAAAAGAAAATACAACACAGACAATAGGAAAACAAAACTTGAGAATTTCTATATCAGAAACGTACAGTCTACAACCATTGGGTAAGTGTGTTTTTATTGATTAAACAACATATTTTCAATTTATGGTTGAAAGATCAAACCTGAAGCAGATGCAGCAGAAAAGAAGTTGGTAATTCTTTCTGGAAAAAATACAGAGATTGAGAAATTAGAAAGGAAAAATAAGCGTATGATACATCAAATCTGGAAATGCTTTTACCTGAATGCAAATTCAATGTCTTGCCAAGGATGCTATAAACCATGAAAATAACATTCAACCAAAAATTCCTGAAATCTGTCGGTAACATTTGAAGGAACTCGCATGTTCGAGTACAATGCAGAAAGCATAGAAGAAAGTAGAGATTTTGAGTTCCAAATTTCTGAATCCTGCAAATGGATTTACTTAAATTTTGAGAAACAATAGTTGGCAGCCAAATAAAGAGAAAAAAATTAGACAATACCATTAAAACGATAAGGAAATAGCTGATGCTACCCTCCAAGGATCTGCATTTTGGAAGCTCATCACACAAACCTTACTTCCATCTAAACTAAAAAGATTTTGATGGCAAGGGAAAACGGGGAAACAGAGCATCATCAAGTTATTCAGAACATGTTAACCGAAAGATGTTTCCAAGGATTTTATTTTTACATATAAAATACGTGCAACACACCGACACCCACGCCCACAAATGAATATACATACAATACAATACAAGTAGCATTATTACATTTTTTTTAGAATAACTTAGTACACGGATCACAACATAAACACAACATCAAACATGGACCATTAATTTTACGACATCAGTAATCCTTGAAGCTGGCAATTTTCCATTGACTAGCTGTTCAAGGTAGCTGTCACAGAAAAAGTTAGAAACCATATTACTACTCTGCAGATAAAAAAAAGCACAAAGGGTTGCCATTTATATAGCTTAGCAGTGGAGAAACACTAGATTAGTAATCCAGTATTAGTTCCAATCTTAAAGTCTAAATTTCTGAAAAAGCAATTAAGTATATATGAATAAAATGAAACAACAGAAAAGTTGAAAAATATAAATGATAACAGTGCCATTTAAATAAATTTTAGATAAAAAATGAAATGCCAAGATCATTAGTACCTATTCATCAACCATCTTCTGATTGAACTTGTCGATAATAATTTTAGGGATATGAGCAATCTTAGACCAATCTTGGCCTGCTTCACGCTTGCACCTGTTGCCCAGTTCACCGCAAACTGCAATTTGTAGTTGTTGAAGGGATGTTAAATTACTCAGGCACGCCGGCACTTCTTTGATGTCTGGGCATCCTATAAGTTGTAAGAATTGCAGAGTATTGGTAGAACCCTGAAGAAGCCACTGTGGCAAATCCACCAATTTTGGTAAAAGTGCAAGTCGTAAGTTTTGAAGGCCGAATTGAGTTTCTTTCCCTTCCTCCATTCTCAAATTAAGGTTTTCACAATCACCAATACAAAGAGTCTCCAATGCAGTTAGAGATTTCATACTTTCTGGCAAACAGATTAAGCTTGAACATCCAACAATAAACAATGTTCGCAGGCGGGTGAGACCTTGCATATCTTCAAACAAGTATTCTAACTTTTCACATTTACAAATCGCCAAAGTTCGAAGAGATTTCAAGCAACCTATTCCCTTGTTTGGCAAACACTTCTGCTTTGTGGTTATGGTTAGGGCTCTAAGGCTGATCAAGTACCTTATATTACGGGGTAATTCTTCGATTTCATCGCATCTCACAAGCCAAAGAGTTTGTAAGTTGTGTAACTTGTAAAAAGAATTGTGGAGTTTTTTAATTGTTGAAAAATTTAAATTGAGAAATCTCAAATGCTTTAACATACCAATCTTTTTTGGTAGCATCTCTAATTTAGAGCAACTCAAATCCAGATGCCGCAAATATTGAAATCTTGATATGAATAATTGGATGATTGGTTGGCTATTAAGGCCATGTCCTTCAACACAAACAGATGCAATTGTTCTCACACGATCTAAGCCTTGTAAAATGACATGTAGACCCTCTGGTAGTGAATTGGGATTAGCAAATAACAAATGCCGAACAGTTCTCGGGGAGGAAGAAATTTGTTGGGTTGTAGATGTTATTATTGAACACTCATTTTGTATTAGTGATATTGAAAGATCATGCATTAGATCATGCATTAGATCATGCATTTTACAGACAGTATAGCCAAAAGCTTCTTCAAAATCTTGGAAAAAGGATCTAGAATATAACTCTTTGAAGTAACGGGAGCCAGTATCTTCTAACTCTTCATTCTCGTTTTTCGACTGAAGAAGCCCATGCGCCATCCAAAACTGAATTAAACTAATATCAAGATATTCATAATCCTTTGGGAAAAATGAACAATATGCAAAGCATCTTTTTAAGTAATATGGCAGCCGTTCGTAGCTGATTCTTAATACATGTAAAATACCATTTTCAGTTTCTCCCAAATTCCATATCTCACTATCCCTCACAGACTTCCAATCACGCTCATCGGTTGTAGAATAAAGCGAATTCCCTAATGATACAACTGCAAGAGGAACTCCTTTGCATTTTTTCACAATTTCTTCCCCTATCTTCATAAGATTTGGATAGCATTTCTGATCTTGTCGTGCGTCTTTGAATGCACATTTGAAAAATAAAGACAAACAATACTCATGAGAAAGATCAGTTAAATTGTATGATGGAACACTACCCACGATTGACGCAACCGGATTACTTCTTGTAGTGACTACAATCTTACTTCCTGTAGCGCCTCCCATTAACAAAGCTTTCAGTTCAAGCCATTTTGCACGGTCCTCGTTCCACATATCGTCTAGGACAAGCAAGTATTTTATACTGTCAAGGGTGTCTCGCAAGAATCTTTGCAGTTGCTCAATATCCCAATCTTCACATTTTTCACCGGTGGCACACTTAACGATTTTTCTCAATACCCTTTGCAAATCAAAGGTGTCGGAAACGCACACCCACACCTTCTTCTGAAAATGTTTGGCTATCTTCTCGTCATTAAACACCAATTTAGAAAGTGTAGTTTTCCCCAAACCTCCCATCCCAACAATCGGCAGAATGGAGACATTTTGTGCACTATCAACAGCATTCAGTAAAAAATGTAAGATCTTATCTTTATCTTCATCCCTTCCAATGACCGTTGTTGCATCAACAAAGGAGTGAGTCATCTCCCTCTCCAGACAAATGACTCGCCTATCATCCACAACTCCATTACTAAGATCAAGATCAGACTTGAGAGCAGCTATTTCAGCCATTCTGTCCCTAATCTTTTTTACTTCATGAGCAGTTCTAAAGCGGAATGCAAGTGGATTTGAGCAAGAAAAGAAACGGCGTACCTTTCTTCTGGTACTCCCAGATTTCACTTGTCTTCTCAGGGCTTCATATTCAACCTTGTCAAGCACATCTTCAGTATCGTAAAGGACTTCTCGGAGTTTCTGCAGCCAGAGCTGAATCCATTGACTGTGAGCCTGCCGTTGTTCTGCGTCAAAAAGCAGAGCTTTGATGGCCAGCAACATCTCCTGGATCTTTAGCAGATCAGTTTCGAGCCACCAAGCTAAGCGAACTTGTTGAAAAGTGAAAGAAGTTAGCTTCCCTAAAACATTTTCTGCAATGTCAAATAGAAAAATTTCAGCCATATCTTGTAGAGAGAAGAGAAGTGATTGTTATGAATGAAATTTGGTGAAGCTCTACTGTTAGCTAGTCTTATGATCGATTGTCATGATGGCAAATACCAAACCAAACTATCATAGAAAAAACCATCCTAAGGCGATGGCCCGCATCCACTTATTTATTTATTTTTTAGAGATTTTCACAAAAATAGGCAATTTTTTTTTATTTTAACCCTTTTATTCACAAGAGTGCTTATTTTATTTATAGATATGTACAATTTTTTTTTTTATTCTCTTTATTTTATTTATTTATTTATAT
>CATIWM010419579.1:0-36703 GCA_949671775.1 Mallotus repandus | reverse complement strand
CAACAAGAAGTTGCTAAAAATGATAAAAAGAGAAAGGACATTGATAGCAGAAGTAAGGTGTGGGAGCACTTCGATAAAATCATTAAGAAATGGAAGTTGGTAAAAGCTAGATGTGTTTATTGTGCTAAAACCTTGCATGCTGACAGTAAAATAAATGGTACATCATCTTGTAAAAATCATATGTTGCATTGTAGGAAAAATCCTAACCCTAAGTCCAGTAGACAGAGTCTTTTAACTCTTCAACCTGATGTGCATAGTTCTGACAATGTAGGTGTAATAAGGACTTGGTCTTTTGATCAAAAGGCTATTAGGAATGCATTGTCTGACATGGTTATTGTGGATGAGCTCCCATTTAAATTTGTTGAGGGAGAGGGATTTAAACAATTCATGTATGTTGCATGTCCTAGGTTCAAAATACCTAGTAGATGGACAGTCAGTCAAGACTGTTACAATGCATATGTGGAAACAAAGCTGAAATTGAAAAATTTATTCATGAATCACTGCTAAAGTCAAAGAGTCAGCATCACAACTGACTCTTGGACTTCAATGAAACACATAAACTACATGTGCATCACTGCTCATTATATTGATTCAGGTTGGAAGCTCAACAAAAAAATAATTTCATTTGTCCCTGTTACATCGCATATGAGTGAGTATATTGCAAAAAGCTTAGAGAACTGTCTTCTAGATTGGGGTGTTAAACATATTTTCACAGTCACAGTAGATAATGCATCTTCAAATGACACTGCAATTGGTTTTTTTAAGAAAAAATTATTGTCTTAGGGGTCATCTGCTATCAAAATCAAATATGTCCACATGAGATGCATTGCACACATCCTAAATTTAGTTGTCACTGAGATTTGAAAAAAGCTGGCAATTCTGTCAAAAGGGTTAGAAGCTGTAAGATATGTTAGGAATTCACCAGCTAGGTTGCACAAATTTCATGAATTTGCTAACTTAATTAGTTGTGAATCAAACTGTGTATTGTCTTTAGATACACCCACGAGTTGGAATTCCACTTATGTCATGTTAAAAACTGTTTGCTTATTTGACAAAGTCTTTGAAAAATATGAAGAGTGTGAGCATGCATTTAGATCTGACTTAGGGGATGATGTACCAGATTAAATGGATTGGTTGCATGTCAAATAGCTTGTTGATTTCTTGCAAAAAACTTTTGACAAGACACTAAGAATTTTTGGTTCTCAGTATGTAACTGCAAATGCTTTTTTCTCTAAAATTTCTTATCTTTTCTGTACTTCAACTGAGTGACAAGGTTCTGCTGATGCTAGTAAAAGATCTATGGCCTTTTCCATGAAAGCCAAATTTGACAAGTACTAGGGGGACCCTAAAAGATGAATTTATTGATTTTTATTGCAAATGTGTTTGATCCTCAAAATAAGCTGGAATACCTCCAGTTTTCACTGAATCAAATTTATGGGGATTCTATGGGTGGAAGCCTATACACTAATGTTAAAGCTGCCCTATTTGAATTATTTGATTATTACTCTACTTTTTGCAAGCCTCCTTCTCAATCTTCTTCAATATCTGGACAATCAAATGATGCCTCTGAAAATGCTTCTACTGAATCTGGAAAATCAGTTTCTTTGCTAAAAGTCAGATTTAAGAAGCATAAGATGGAACTGGGAATTGGTGGGAGCAAGAAAACTGAGTTGGATATCTATCTTTCTGAGGCTACAATTGAGGAGGATGGCTCATTTAATATTCTCAGATGGTGGAAGCTCAATTCGGAGAGATTTTCAATTCTATTTACTCTAGCACAAGGTGTGTTAGTTGTGCCAATATCCACAGTTGCATTTGAATCTGCTTTTAGTATAGGAGGGAGGGTGCTTGATTGCTTTAGATCTTCTTTAACTCCCAAAATTATGGAAGCTTTAATATGTGGTCAAGACTGGATGAGAATGTCTAAAACTCTAGTCTCAATTGAAGAGTCATTAGATGAAATTGAGAAGTTTTAGAAATGTACTTTAATTCTGTTTATTGTTCTAATTTATGATTATTTAAATTTTTTTACTTCTGGTTCTAATGATCTTTCTTATTTAATTCCTTTTTTTTTTTTTTTGCTTCTCAGAGTTACCTCCAATTGGCATTGGCCCATCAGTGGGATCATCAAGTGCCAATTAACATGAAAATTTCAGTAAAATTTATTTGGTATCATTAACTACTTTAACTATTGTCTTCAGTGAATTTGTTGTTTGCATAAATTACTCTGCATGTCCTTTGTGATGTGTGTTATTTGACCAACACTGAAGTGGCTCGACTTCAGTTGCCAGTGTTTATTGTTTCATGAGGTTAAACACCTTGAATTGTAACATTGAAGTGGCTGACCTTCAGTTGCCAGTGTTGTTGTTACATGAGTTTAACCTTATTGAACAATAACACTGATGTGGTTGAGGCTCAGTTGCCAGTGTTCAATGACTTGTATGGGCTATGATGATGCTTCCAACTATAAGAAGCCGAGAAGTAAACATGCTTGCTTTAATTTCTTGGTAGCATGTATTTTGTTGCCAGAAATAATGGCCGCATTTCTACAATGAATTATAACACAACCTATCTGAGCCCACTTTGCATTTCATTTATATCTCTTACCTCAGCTCACTTGCATTTCATTTTTTTTCATCCCTGCTTCTGTTTTTACTTGGTTGCATTTCTGTGATTGTTGTTGGGCCATGATAAAGCTTCCACCTAAGTTTTTATGCAGATTGTGTGAATGTGTTTGCTGATTTTTCTTAGGTGACATCTCTTTGTTGCTAAAAATTCTAGCTCCATTTGGACATGACTTGAAAACTTTAGACAGCTGAGCCCTTTTTCCTTATGTTTTTAATTTGCTTTTCAATTGGTTTGCATTTCCAGATTTTGTGTTTATTGATGTTAAAATGCAGGAATTGTTGTACTTTTTGGTGAACTGAAGTTGTCTGTCTGCATTTAGATATTTGTTCGCTTGATATGCAGATGCAGGCCTTTTGCATATAATTTTTTTGGAAGCTTTATATCTTGGCTTCAAATTATTTGTTGGAAGTCATGTATCTCAGATTCTCAGAAGAGGTAGAAGCATTTTTGTTTTGCTAATAGGTGCTTGACTTAATTTTTTTGTATCTACTTTATATTTGTATACAAAGTTACATGTTAAATAGCCTTCTGAAATATAGTTATGTTAGATCATTAGGGGCTTTAGATATGTTGTAAATTGTAATTATATAATCAGGTTAACACATTGGGCTTGGCCCTACTTTTTGTAATTATGTAAATGTAACACATATTGGGTTTCGCCCAAATTAGTAAAAATCTGAATGTTTTTCTTTGTTTCATTTCATATTCTGTCCAAGCCCATCATTTGGGTTCAAACCGAATCCAAACCGATCAACTGAATCTCTAAGACCGACAAAATTGGTTCACCAAACCGATAATTATTTCATCACTTTTGGCTCGGTTCGGTAGTCCAATTGCCTTCAAATAAATCGAATAAATTTTGCTCCATCAACACCGAACCGAACCGTACTCACCCCTACAAGGGACTACCACACACTCTATCTATATATGATGGGATCTAGGGAAAAATAAGAGAAAGGGAAAAGAAATTGGACAAATTATTTGGTTATTAAAACTTTTTAGAAGGATTCTTCAAAAAAAAAAAAACTTTATAGAAGAAAAAACCAAGCGAAGGAAATTATTCGTTATATTCTAATTTAGGGAAAATAAAAAGTAAATTATTCTTTAAAATATATTATAGTTTATAATTTTACTTTTTAACAAATTTTTAAGTTATTAAATATAATTATTTTTTTCTTAAAAAATATAATAATTTTTTTTATTAATAAAAATATCAAATAATGAATTATATAACAGAAAATACTTCTCTCTAAAATTCAAACTATATTCTACATAATGCCTTAAGATAAAAATTACTTTACATTATTCCCTAGCCGATTTATAAAATGGCTGAAGTGCTAGTTTGCACGTTAAACCTGAATGTGATGGTCAATTAGTCCATGAATTAATTTTCTATCCAAATTATCTCATCAACTTGGCATATTCAGTTAATTAACCAAAATTCTCTTTACAACAAAGTTTTCTCTGACGGCTGCTTTGTGTGGCAACTCTAATATTCTTGCGGATATCGCTACGTGTGTGGGAATCCCTATCAGGATTGACAAGGCCACTATGGAAGGGGATTTTGGACATTATGAAGGAATTCTTATTGAATTGGATGTTTCTCAAAAAC
Source organism: Mallotus repandus (assembly GCA_949671775.1). Lineage (NCBI taxonomy): Eukaryota > Viridiplantae > Streptophyta > Magnoliopsida > Malpighiales > Euphorbiaceae > Mallotus > Mallotus repandus. Next base: position 32,463 of record CATIWM010419579.1, on the reverse strand, counting down.
TTCCAGATCAAATTATGGTGGAAAGAGTTTATTTGTGCAATTGGTTTATGAAAACCTTCCATCTTTTTGCTCTACAGGTCGTAATATTGGTCACTCGCATTGGATTGTAGAACGAACAATGGTCCACCCAAGCTAAAGACAGCTCAGCCTAAACATTCGGTAGACCATGCTGTTACAGCTGATGAACATACTCCTGCAGAACAAGCCACTGCCCCCACTGGCAAGGACTTGGTGTCTATTCCAATGGAGAGAGTGGATGACGGTATAATTGTTGTTCCTGCGGATGTTGTTAATGAGTCCGTTCAGCGAACAGCTCCAGTGCATAAAGAGGCTACGGTTTTGGAGCAATTGAATGCCTCTTCGTCTAATCTTCAGATTACAGCAGACAGTACTTTGGCAGAGGCGTCCAATTCAGGTCAGCCTCATACTGATGCTTTTCTTCCACCATCCTTGCCTTCCTCAACGGATAAAGATGTTGCCAATCCTCCTCCTAAGGAACCAGTTAAGAATTTTTCTTGGGCGGATGAGGTGGAAAGTACAAAATGGATTTCTGTAACAAGGAAGAAAAAAGCAGCTCGAGCAAAACATCAACCAGTTCTAACGAAGCCGGCTTCCGGACCTTCTCTTCATTCCAAATGAATTTGTTTTATTGGAATTGTAGAGGAGTGGGTAACTCCAACTCTCTTCAATATTTATCTTATTTTTGCCATTCTTATAAACCTCAAGTTCTTTGTTTGGCAGAACCTATGGTTAACTTTGATATAGTCCCTGCTTATTTTTGGAATAATATGGGTTTGAAGCTTGTTGCTTTTAATAATTTGCTGCTTCCTTCTTTGTGGGTTTTTATTTCCAGTAACTGGACGGTTGATGTTGTTTCTTATAGCCAATAGCAGCTTACTATTTCTTTTCGAATTGCTAATAAGCTACAGTGGTGCATCTTTGTTTATGGGAGCAATTCACACTTGACTCGCCGTATTCTTTGGGAAGAGCTACGCAATTTATCTTCTATTAGTGATCACAGCTGGTTCATCATGGGTGACTTTAATGCCTGTCTCGATGCTCATGAGAAAACAGGTCGGCCTCCTTCTTTGATATCCTGTAGGAATTTTGCTTCTGCAGTGGATGATTGTTGCTTAACTGGATTAAATACATTGGGTTGTTTCGATACTTGGACAAATGGTCGTTGTGGTTCTGCTAGAGTGGAAGAGAGACTTGATAGAGTGTTTTGTGCTTAGAATTGCTTCACAGATTGGTCTTTGGTTCAGTGTACAACTTTAGCTCGACATTATTCGGATCATAACCCTCTTTTGTTGAAATGTGAGGTTGCTTCTGCAACTCCTCCTCTTTTTCCGTTCAGGTCCATGTGGCTACAGTGTTTTTGTGCAAAAATCTCTCAACTACGACATTTAACTCCTAGTCTTTGAGAGATGAACAAAAATGATCCAAAAATCTCTTCTACAGTGCAACTATTTGTTTCTATACAAATGGCCATTTAACCTGCTATCTCAGGTTAGTCACCGTCTATAGTAAGCAACATTTACCGATTAAATTCTAGTCCTAAGCAAAAAGCTATTGCCTGTTGCTCTGTTCTTTATTGTTGCAGCACAATGAATCAAAAATAAAAAGCGGAAAACCATCAGCAGAAGAAGAAAATAGGAGAACTAACATGCAACGCTTCGCTTGTAATAAGGAATTGAGAAACGATGCCGAACAAAAACTCCAACGCGATTGGCATCACGACACTCTTAGACACAAAGTTACTTTGTTTCATTTTATTTAAAAGCTGGCGAGGCTTCTATTTATGGTTTTGACACTTGTCAGTGGAGGCATATAATTTGCTGTTCTTGACATATTATTCATGGCCTGATTATACATTTCATTGCCATTTCTTACAGAATCGAATTGCCTGCGTTTGGCAAAGATTCAATCTACATGTTGGCATCATTACTGGATTCTGAAATCTGTAGAAAGGCTCTTACAATCATGGAAGAGTTATCATGATATACTATCCTACGCGGTGCATAGTCATGGTGTGGTTATTTTGATATTTAACAAAGAATTGTAGATGAGCTCCTGCAAATTGCTTTAGTTGAATGATAAAAAAGGACTTCTTGCCTTACTGTGGTGTTTTAGTTATTGTATTCTAACTAATTTAATTGGCACTGGCATTATGAAGAGGACTTGATGAGCGAATTTGATTTATTTTGGCCAACTGTCTTTAATTCCTCTAATTGTTACGAAGTTGTTTAATCTCAGAAAAAATTATGCTGCTCTTGTTTAATGATTGTCATGATAAATGTATATGATTCATAATGTGCACATTTGTGGGACTTCAAATAAACAAATCTCTCTGGTATTTTTATTGGTCCATCATCAATGTCACGTTTTGGATGCATGTCTAGTCTAGTGTCCTATTTGTTTGTTCTTTTTCTCACCCTTTATAGACAGCTGAAATTTAGCAGGTAGCACAATACACAAGTTGCAAACTCGAAAATGAAGAAGATATTGGTAACATGTACTGGAGGAGGACTGAGTATATATATGGATGGTGAAGATAGGGAACTATCATGGTTGGGTGTAAGAGTTGGCGTAGGAATTGAGCTTGGCATTTGTCTTCGAATTGGCATAGGAGTGGGTTTGCTGGTCTGTAAATATCAATCAACCACTGGAAACTTCAAAAAATGACTGTTCTGATTCGTCTCCTAAACTGCCATACTTGATTCCCTCAAATCTGAAGACAGCCAAGGGCGGAGCTAGAAAAAAATTTTAGAGGGTAAACTTCGGTTCGTCTTTTTTTTTTTTTTTAACAACTTTACTTCGTCTTAGTATACAAGAAATATTGCATTCAAAATAATATTTCAAATATACTAATAATAATTTAAATTAAAAAAACATAATATACCCAAAAAATAACTTTAAAAATAATTGAAATCAAAATCATAAGCAAACAATAACATTAATGAAAATTTTTCTTTTGAGAAATTTATTCATAATAATGTCTATAATCAAAATCACATAAAAGATAATCAATTATCACAACGAAAAAAATATTATTAATTTAATTTTTAGCATAATAACTAATAAGCAAATTAAAGAAAAAATATACATTAAAATTGGACAAACTAAGTATGTGCAATAAAGTTAAAAAAAATTAAATGACAATATATATGATTGATGAATGGCTGAATATTATGTTAAATTATTAATCTTGTCAGATTGCTTAGTGTATTATAACTAATGAGCAAATTAAAGAAAAAAATATAGAAAGAGAAAGAGGCAAGGTGTGGGTGACTAATACAGGAGAAAGAAGAGAAAATAAGAGGCGAGGTGTAAAGTGTTGGAAAAACCAAGTTAAGAAGTTAAATTTAAAAATAGTGAAAAAATAAATAAATAAAAGTTTTATTATTTAAACTTTCTAAAATAATTATAATAATGGGCTAATTACTATGAATTCACTAAGGTCTATAAAAAAATATTACATATTATATTGCTTTGAAAAAATATATATATATGAAAAAAAATTAGTGGGGGTAAAATTAAAAAAAAACTTATATTATGTAAAAATATTTTCTTAAATCCGCCCATGAAAACTGCTGACTTTCTCAATGTCTACAAATAGGCCTTTCACTGCAAGGTTTTGAAATATGAGTTTTATGTGAAGCTAACTTTTTTTTTTTTATGTGTTTTCTCTGTGCATCTGAACTTCTGATGTAATGTGATATTTAGCTAGTGCGCTACAACTAATAGTTAGATTGTAGTAATGGGAAGAAATCACAGTTGTCTACATTGATCTCAAGGTTTATACATGTGTAATTTTGCATGGCTTGTATTTCCTTGTAAATAAAATCTATTTCTTTGAGAAGCCAAGATTGCTCTATCCACCCCTTGAATTGAACATTTATCGATAAATGTTTCATCATTCTCACATATATCTAGACAGAGGTAGCCATAATAGATTAAACTCAGGGTTGTTATCATCTGAAAAAAAAAAATATATATATATATATATATAATGAAGAGGAAAAAAAGGTCTTGGTTCATTAGAGCATTGTTTTCATTTCACTGAATTCATGCTTCCACGGTTGAGATATCCGCAAAAGGATAACATACAGTAGATGGGGCACAAACACGAGGCTTCCCTTCCCTTGAGTAGTAAAAGTAAGTCTGTCTTCCCAGCCAGAATATTGTTGACAGATATTGCCAGTAAATCTTAATCCTGATTCGATCCACTTGATGGCTTCCTTTCAAGATTATACATACTAAGGTAAATACATAGTTCCATTACAATTAACTCTCCAGAGGTGGTAAAGTCAGACAGCTGGCGGTACTACGCCAATAGGCTCTGAAATAATCTCGGCCCTATGATGCCCATTTGTAGCTTGGAGTTGCTTATTATCCAGTCCTCAGAATGAGGCTGTCTTGACATCATCTTGAACCATCAATCTTGCAATGCCTACGCTGGAAACCAATATAGCTTGTTTGATTGTTACAGGCTTACAGGCCAAGTATTTACTAATGTCCTTTTTAAGGTGGTGGTGGTGGTGGGGAAGCCATCCAAGGAAGAAGAACTCAAACCTTCCAAAATGCTTCAAAAATCCGTGGAGGATTGTAGAGAAATGCTATGGCTAGCCTCTCAGGATAATGGTTTTGTCATATATTAATGGTTTCACGAGTTGTTTTGATGGGTACACTGTTGTTTATTGACCAACCTATGAAGTCTAGCAACCATGCCATTTCTTCTTGACCCTCAGGAAGGTTAAGTGTAGCATTCTCTATGATATACACTAAATGTCATTGTTGATTATCTACTGATTTTGTATTCTGCAACAATTGCCAATAGTGTTCAATTTCAAATTGCATAAAGTTATTGGGAATAAAGTCATCCAAATAATGTACCTACATTCCTGGCCTCAGTATAAGCACAGTCCTTCCTTGTCTATCATGAAAATTTGCTCTGTATAATTTACCGGTCCCACTTTCTATAGCAACTTCGTGCTGAGGTAACATCCATTTTCATAGTGGAAACTTTTAGCAATCCAAGCTCAATAAAAATATACCATTTTGGGCTTTTATGATAACATGAAGAAAATAACATGTACCCATCGGATTTCTTCATGTTTATAAGTTGAATCTCCATTCAAGTTTCTCTTCCAGCATTTTCTTTGATTTGTCTGCATTCCAGCTCCGAGCCTCCTGATATCTTCTCGAATATGCATCACTACAATATTTTAAACTGCGTCCAGATAGGGGTCCAATTGCATTCCTAAGCTCATCAATCTGAATTAACAGTGAAACCAAGTACCCTTATGAACATCCATATAACTTAAACGTGCAGTTGACCAGCAGAGATGTTCGCTTTTATTTGAAATACACGAGTGATCTGACTGAGACTTTCCATTTTATTACCTTAGACTTTTACTGCAGAGATTCATCTTTTTGATCCTTGTGATAAACACCCAATTTTTTAACTAAATTAAGCCTACAACACCAAATATCACTTGAGAACACGTAAATTGTTAATTTTGAATGAAATAGCTAAGAATTAGCATATCAAAACAAATAACAAATTCAACAATTGACATAAACAACAGAAAGCTAGCAATAGGATTTCTTGGTATACAACAACAAATTATATACCCAGATAGAACCATAGAGCAACCGATTTAAAATTCTCACATATGTTTTAGCCAAGAAATAAGAACAAAGTTACGCCCCATGAAAAGTTTAGAACATTTAAGGGTTCAAAACAGATCACAAGAACAAACACCAGATCAATTCAAATTCAGTATGGGAAAAACTTCTCGAGTCTAAAATGATGAACAAAATATTTAATGCATCGTTAACAGTACCATAAATCGGAAGTTGCTGTTTCAGTCGTCTAAAAAATTACGGGAACTACAAGTTATGGGTTGATAAATTTAAAATAAACAAATGTTTCAATCAGTAACAGATTTTGAATAACAATGGTTATCATTAAATGAATATTAATCTAATGATTTTAAATATTATTTGTATTTATACAAATATTTGTATGAAGAATGACTCTTTTAAATTTTAACAAAATAATTGATAAATTTTTAAATTAAGGGAGGTGTATTCAATTAGAATTTTGAAAAACTTTAATAAATTTTAAAAGTCACCGGGTATTCAATCCTAACTTTTAAAAACTCTTTAAAAATTAGGGTTAGAGTGTATTTAATAATAACTTTTATAAACTTTAAAAACGTTTATAAAAGTTAAGAAGTATTTACTTAGAACTTTTAAAAAGTTGATAAAAGTGAACTCATATAGACAATAAAATTTTATGGACTTTGAATGACTTTTTCTATTTATATTAACCTAAAAAAATCATTCACCCTACCTCAAGATTTTGATTGACTTTCAAATATGATGCTCTATCAAGAGTAATGGATTTATCTATTAGCTAAAAAAACTCTTTGATATATTTTTTTATTTGAAATTAGTAAAATAAATATCTTAATTATTTTTTAAAAAATTAATTAAAGACATCCACTTTTAAATAATTATTTTAAAAATTTTATTTTTATTATATGATAAAATTAATTTATTAGGTCAAAATATGTATATTACAATCAATAAAAGTTGTCCACTGTCAAAAAAAAGTCATAGAAAGTCTTTCAAAATAAAGTCTACAAAAATTATTAACAAATTCATAAATTCTACAAAAGTCTTTCAAAATAAAGTCTATAAAAATTATTAAACTCTATAAAAGTCTATAAACTCTACAAAAGTCGTTCACTTAAAAAAATCTATAAATGTCTTTAAAAATTCTAATTGAATACACTCCCTTAAATATCCAAATGGATTATTATAACCTAATTTTTAGCTCATAAGGATTTGAACTGTCCATGTAGCGTTGGGAATTAACCATTTGTATCGGCTAAAAAAACTCACAAGCTGTCCTTTTTTTTTTTCAACATAAAAGTTTAAAGGGTTCACCACCTACTATTCAAGTGTGATCATTCACAACCTCATTTCAGGTGCACATAGCACCTTCCTGTTGAAATTTGAAAATTCCAGAGACCAGCGTAAGATACAGGAAGGAGTAGTATGGTCAGCACACTGAAATCTACTAATTATCAGGAAATGGAACCCCCATCTCACATTGGAAGACCTGGATTTCTCTATAGAAGAGATATGGATCCAAATGCGTGGGTTGCCACTCTTCCAAAATATAAAACAGAATCCAGAAAATATAGCAAAAATTCTCTTTGCAGGTCTGGTGAAAACAGATGATGATGCTGTGTTTACAGATGATGACAAGGAATCCATGTTAAGAATGCGAGTCATACTAGACCTGACCAAGCCAATACCGAAGGGGTTCATGAATAAGAAAGACAACAGGGACCAGTTGGTGTTATTCCAATTATGAAAAGCTCCCTTTGATGTGCTATTTATGTGGATTAATGGGACGTGCAACTCAAAAAGTGCAAAATTTTCCAGACATTCAAAGTCAACAATAACCTGGGATATGGCCCTTGGATCAGAGCTCAATCAGCTAAAAGATCATTTGGAGGGATTAATCTGCAATGGAAAGGTGGGATGCAACAAAATGAAGCAAACAATATGAACAGAAAATCCCCACACTGAGGTCTGCTACAAGTGCGTGTCTATCAACCTCTAGGGGAAGGAAATAGCAACGGCCTTTCCATGAGCCTTAAACACACACACAGAATTGATGGGGTTTAGGCACAAGACAGGCACATCCCATTCCCAGGAACAACTACTTCTGTCTCAAGTTTTTTCTTTTGTTTTGGCTGATTGCCCTCTGTCTTCAGGCATGGAACTTTTTGCTTTTATTTGCTAGAAGACCTGTTGATATATTGATGGAAATGTCTCTTGTAGTATATAGTGGTTGTTCATCTAACAATCCCTTTCAAAGATGGTTGAAGATCATCCTCTTATTTTGTATCCTGATGGTGGTAGCTTTGTATCCCTTTACGGGGCTTTCCTGTTCTTAATGCAATCATATTTCAAAAAAATAAATAAATAAAGTTTTAATGCTCTGTCGATTGGCAGCGACAAGCAACCTAACCAGGACAGGACTGCCCAAGTTTCAATGGTAAGCAAGACTATTGCGTCGGGTGGCAACAAAGAGGAAGGGTAGCAATGTGAAAGTCTAAAAACAACAGTTTAAAATTTTCAATGTAAAATTCACTACACATTCCTTTCTCAATCAGAGGAAAAAAAATCATTTTCCAGCTTTTCACTGTTTTCATTTGTATGGTTTCAGAAAACAAATGCCAATGAGAATATCTTAACAGAAAAATTTCCTTGCCCTTCACATTTAATTGCTTTCCTTTCTTTGATAATTAAATAGTGAAACCAAATCTATACCTCAAACCCATGTAGGATTTATGTACATAAATTAGACCACTCTCAAGTCCTTTGCCCACTTGGTGGTTAAGGACACAAACTATAATGGGAATGTTGCTACTTTTATATGCATCACCACTGCTCCATTTCAAATGGCCAAGCTGCAAACAATTCAAGTTGTCACCTTTTTTGTTTCATCTCTATATTTCGAATCCTTGGCGATGACTGTGATCCACCACCGCCTAATGCAGCTGCGGCGGATTCAACATGTGTAAGAAGATATTCATAAATCTTCTTCCTCAGCCTGTCAATGGTTTCTGATGAAACATTGGGTGTTTCTCCTTCATCTTTGCTTGACCCGATCTCATCTAACCAGTCGTTCACACTCTTCAGCTGAGTCAACATGCCTGCTATTTGACCATTATCTGACAAAGTTGAGGAATCCACATCAGCATCCAAGAACCTCTCCACAAATCCCAGGAACCAATCTTGAGACTCCATCCGTAACATTTCAGCCAAGTCCACAGCCTCATCAAGGCCGCTTCCTCTATTCCACTCAGGTGGGGGTTGGGACTGCATCTTCTGACTAGCGGCAGAACTATCACCAGATTTACGAAAGGCTCCAGTTGCTACAAGCTTGGAGCCAACTGATGGACGGATCTTTGCTTGAGTTTTTGTTGATGAACTCTTTGAAGAATTTTCAAGAACTAAAATTGGTTGATTATTACAGGATGTCTTTTGGCCTTGAGTGGGAGCTGAGACTGTTTCTTTGGTAAATACTGAAAAGGATGACAGATTGGTGGCCAATGCAGCTTGGACCCAAGAGGATGCATGTTTACGTCTATCTGATGTGACCTTTAGCACTTCTTCTGATGGACTGACTTCAGAATCTGGGGATGAACCGACAGGAATAATTTTACACAGGGAGTCAGCAACTATGCGAGCATTGTTCAAGCTTGTGTGGAGGGTTAAGAACTGCTCCACGGCTGGCTGGGGGTTATCTTCTTTAGCAGAAGATGTTAACTCAGAATATATGCTGCAAAAAGAAAATGAGGGTGAAAAGTCAAGACATGATATCTTGATCAGGTCAAAGATATAAACAAAAAATGAAATATCAGTTGTACAGAAGAATAGGATACTAAAAAATGAAAGATAAAGTTCAGAGATACTTTAGTTCTCAAATGCAAACAAGTAAAAGCTCAAGTTCATGTCATTCTGACCATCATATAGTAAATGTAGCAGATGAGAAAGAAATCATCAACAAGAACTTTGACATCGTTCCTCTAATTAGCCACAGTATACACTTTCCTGGAACAATGATAATACTGAATTCTAATTTTTCCACAATACAATGCTGATTTGTCAAAAAATACAAACAAAGATTAAAGTCATGTCTTGCAGATACAGAGTGTGTTCTTGGGTGTACATCAGTAGAAATTTACTATTGCATCAGAATCGCTTGGACCAAATGGTCAACAATTCCAAATCCTAACAGTCCAAATTAAGTTGAAAATCCCTTAGATGTGATGCTCTAAGAATCGGATTAGGCTCACTTCATTTTCCTCTATGATAGTTTTGACCATATACCAGGTGACAGCTAGACTTCAACTTGCAGCCTAGCACGGCCAAAATTACCTTTCAATAATTGCTTAAACCCACTGGCATTATCTAAATGGATTTACGCTTTGGACTGGAATTACAGTTGCTTTAGGATCACCAAAAGGCACTCTCCAAAAAACAAAATAGCCCTTCCCACTCAACATGGTGATTGTCCAATCTCCATTGCGTCACACAAAGGGTGAATGAAGTAGCAATAAACACATACACGCACACATGTCTGCTCATATATATTCATTAGGCCACATAGAAATGGATGTGATAGTGATGTTCAGCCTTCTGGTGCCCTAGATACTGTAAAATTGGTTGCCAATTTCCATCTCCTTATTTTTCTCTATAAACCACAGATTTATACTTTCTGAAGTTCTCAATCCATTTAGGCATCAATAACAGAATGTCTGTGTCATAAATGCTCAACTCCCATTAGCCTGTGCCATCCACTCTGTTCGAAGGAAGAAAGATACAGGCAGGAGCCAAGAATTTTGGGCCAATTAAGTTGGAACTCCCTTCTAATACACATCCTCACAAAAATTATAGGCAGCATTCAAGGAATGAATGCTATACACATAATACATAGAGCATGTCAACATAGAAAGCCCTAAAATCAAATAAATTCAAGTACGTCATCCATTTATTGATTCACAAATATGATGGGACAAGCAATTTCATGGGCAGTAGCTGCAGATTATGGATATCTATAACATCTTATTACACTCATTCCTTTTACATATTATTTTAAGTTTCCATATGCAAAATTCTAACACAAACAGGAAGGATGAAGGCACCCAGAAATTAAAACCATCAAAATTGGACATGGAAGAGTGAGGTAATAGAGAAGAATCACAATGCAGCAATTAAACTGAAAACAATTTCTTAAAATAAAATAAAACAAACTTGTAAACAACATATATGCATTACAAAATTCTTTGCACTTCACAATGTATATGCTAGAATGTCTAGCACCATACTTCACAGCAATTTGTGCATTGATGAAATAAGGATTGTTTTTTATGCAAAAAAAAGGCCTTTTTAATTGAACAGAAACAAAATATCTTGATTTGTGGTTGACGTGCACTTATTGGGTTAAAAAATGACAATAGACATACCTCTAGTTTGTCAAATTTTTTACCACTTCAAACCAATTGTAGTTCTATATGGTAAATTGATATATGGGTTGCTACTTAGAATTTTAGAGAACACAGACACACTTTCTTTTTTTTTTTTTTTTTGAAAATAAAAGGCAGGTGCATATTAAAATGATATACATTCTAACAGAACTTCACATTTGGTTCTTCCCAAAACTCTGTAACTTGGATCTTTCACAATTACAAATTAGTGCATGCCAAAAGAGTGCAGCAAACTCTAGCCTATAAGCAATCCTATGAAAAAATTCATTTAACGTAAAAACTCAACGCAGAAAAGGGTGTTTGATATGACAATCTCATATTGCAAAGATGCATTGGTGCCTGAAAAGTGTATAACTCACAAAAGCTTAGCAACTGAGATGGTGAAAACTAAAAAGCATAAGGAATTATTGATCAACGATACTGTTGGTGCCCAGAAGGAGTCTATTACAGATATTTTTGTGAAGGCCAAGATGACAAAAACATGAAAAATGCTGTCAATATCCTCTAGCTCAGAGGAAGTTACAGATTCTTCTCATTTCAACATTCGAATGATGGTGTTAAAGTTTTTATTCTCTTGTTCTTCTGTCCTAGCACACAGACATGTTCCAATCTAAAACGAAAATTTGTTTCTTATCCTGAAATAACCAAGGTATAACAACAAACCATGATACTGCTACTTCCTGATACTTTTTCTTGTTGGCACTTAGCAACTATATTTCTATCACTGAAAACCCTAACAATAACAACCTGATAAAACAACTGAGTTTAGAAATTATCATTGTTCCACAAACTATTCATTACTGATTCCACGTCCCATGAGTAGCAGATTCAAATAGGAGACTTATGAATTAGCAGCCCAGCCTGCACACTACCTAATGGGATCCAAAAATTGCTAAAAACTATATAAAAAAACACAGACTTTATCAACTAGCAGTTATACTGTGAATCAGAACTATAAAAAGAAAAAGCAAGTGCTTCAACTGTGTTGCATGGGCATCTCACCTTAGACATCGAAGCAAGCTCTCCGAAGCAGAAGCCTCTTGGATAGCCTCAATTGCTGCTGTCTGTGCAGCATCTCTATGCTTCATAGCTTCCTGAAAAAACAAATATAAAAACAAATAAGAGAAAATGGAAAGAATAAAATATGATAACATATTCCTAGGACATAAAGCCATAAGACCAAGGTGTAGAAAAAAGATATGGAATTAAGAAGGTTGCTCTTCCAAATCAAAATTATTAATGCACCAACTGCATGCAGTCAACTAGAACATCTTTCAAGCTCAATCTATAACGAAACAAATTAATCACCTAAAAGCACAACTGATAACATAGAAAAATGTTGCATCAAGAAGGAATATGTTTAAGTCATTAATTTGAGATACTGACAAATAAATGATATTTCCAAGAAAATGCGAAAACTGCTAAAAGCAGCACAAAGCTCAAGTAACAAAACATAGTTACCCCAAGGGGCAAGCAACTTACAATATATGTACAGCTTCATTATGCTAACAGTATTTGCAACCCTAGCTTAGCTTAATTCATCAGAAATTGTCACTGAAAATTCTACACGATTTCTCTGCTCATATTTAATCCTAGAGAATAGTTTAATAGAACTGGCAATTGCAAATACAAACGATATAATTAGAATGCACAGAAATCAAACGCTTGACAAGTGGATGCCCAGAAGAAAAGCAAAAAGAAAAAAGAAAAAGCCTTACCAAATCCTACAACTGGTCCCCACCCCTATCCACAGAAACCAAAAAAAAAAGGTCCAGCAACTTAGGTAAATAGCAACATAGAGGTTTACCTTTCCAAGCTTAGCCAGAGAAGAGGGAAGTGAATTCCATGAAACACTTCCCTCGGTGAGTTTCCTACTATTTATTGGAACCTTGACCAAATTTCCTGGGAAGCCATTATTAACAAGGTCTCCAGATGATTTCTTTCCAGTAGCTGTTCTTATCTTATTTAACTTTTCTTTATCATTCGAAATTCCACTTGTATTAACTTTCTTCGTTGATATTGGATTCCTATTCTCTTCTTTGGATGACTTGGCAGAAATTTGGGTCTTATTGTCCTCTTTAGATGGAAACTTCTCACTGGACGTACTTTTTCTAGGAACCTGCCAAGTGCATTTAGATTAGACACACAACCTAGTATTTTACTTTCAGAAAAAACAGACAGCATGCATTGACCAAAAAAGAAAAGGAAAACTGAAGTAGAATCAAGCAGCAAAAGATATTCAAAACTCATGGGAAAGCATCACAGAATCGAGAGAATATAAGAGATACAATCATCAATTCAGCACTCAAAGATGTCAGTCCACATGACAATCATCTCAATAAATACAATATCCTCACTCAAACGCCACCAGTTGAAGAATAACTAAAAGCACTGAAAACCAATAAATAACAACAGATAAAAATAAGGTTTAACCAATCCATAGTCCAAAATTACAGCATTGTTTGTGAGTAAACTAAACAGACTAGTTTTAGTAAATCTCAAAAATAATTTTCTGCTGAATATCAGTACCAATAAATGGTATACTTACAGAACTACTCCGAATTTCAAGCTTTGAATCCTGTTTGGTAGCTTTCAATTTAGAATAATCCCGATTCTTCACCTCCATATTCCCTTCCCAACTCTTCCTTAAAGCTTTGGCCCCCAGCTCAAACCCGTGGACAATATTCTTGATGACTGGTACCCTCTTAGCAGTCGGACTTGCCCCATGGACAGAACTCACCTTTTCCACAATTGCTGTCCTAGTTGATCCCTTGTCCAACCCTTTGATCTTTGCCTGCTGCTTAACACCACTAGCAAATTTCTCAAACGATGTAGGTAGTGAATAACAACTTGTTGGAGAGGAAGGAATTGACCTTGAACCTGAAGATTTCAATTTTGCTGAAGCTTCCTTCTTGAAGTCCAAATTAAGTGAATGTTTTGACAATTGAGACTTTGACCTACTCAGAGAAGAGGTTTTCTTATCTGTTAACTCCTCCTTAGTAGCATTGCCATTCAATCTAATCCCAACTGGTTTCTCCTTCTCTCCTACAATACTACTGCACAAAATCCCTTTTATAGGTGTTTTTATTTTCTCTAAATGTTTTGAACCTGAACTTGAATCATGATTATTATTTAGGAACCCAAGAGAACGAGTTGCTACAATATCTTCTGGGCTTCCTACACAAGGATGCCTTCCTGGAACTGGCCTAACACCTCTAAGAATAGGGACTGGTGAGGCTGATTCAAGCCTTTCAACATGAATAAATTGACCCAATTGGAGCTTATCACTAAGAATTAAATCATCATGCTCATCAGGTAAAGATACATAAGTGGCATGAGATGAATCTGATACCTTAAGATAAAACCCTTGGTTAGGGAATAGCTCACCTCCAGCTAGTGCTGGTACAATGCTCACCACTTGCAATAAAGATGACCTGTATTCACCAGCAACTTTTACATCTGTATTCATATGTTGCAAAAGTTTGAGAAGCACTCCAGGTACAAGATTTGCCATTTCTTAACAAACCTTCAACTTGCATCAGTTCAATATACCCAGATGTAGTTCTTTTTCAATATATGGAAAGCAAAGAACTTGAGCAGAAAAAGAGTGAAAGCAAGGGTATTTTTCAATACCCAGATTGCGAAATCATAGAATCAAAGATTTGGGACCGCTTTTAGAGAAGGAAACAAAGGATTATACTTCAGACCTAGATGATATTTGCTACCAAAAAAAGGTTTAATAATCTCAAGATTCAGATTTGAAAATGTTTAACCTCATGGGACTAATAATGCTTGATTTAATATTTATCAAGAAGTAACCAAAAAAAAAAACAGAACTACTAACATGCAATTTTGGTTATTAATAATACAATCCAACCCAACAATTCCAAAAAAAAAAAAAAGAGCAAATCAGGCACCAACCAAAGATGAAATCTTTAATCAAGAAAATATATTAATCATACAATACAACCCAGAAAGTAATCATTTTCCTAAGAAGGGTTTCCATGATATGGAAGTAATAATGGTGTACAGCTTGGACAGAAAACAAGTGAAATGTACTTAAAAACTCAACAACCCAGAAGAGAAAATGACTGTAAGTCTGTAACTGATAAAAAGAGCATTTGGCATTTTATGCAGAAAGCTATTGAAAACAAATCAAAGAGCAACTTCTACACTAAACCCAAAATGGAAAATGCCAACAAATTTTTGGAAACAGAAGAAAAATGCCTATTGAAGATGAATTATAGAGCCCCCAAAAAACCAATGTAAAAAGGAAGAAAATCCAAATGGGTAAAAAAGGCAACCCCTTTTTCCTTTTATATCAGAAGAAGATGAGCAAGAAACCACAAAAAAGAATTAGTTTTCACAACTGCTTGTAAAAAATAAAAAATAAAAAATAAAATGGGATTTTTAAAAAAAACTTGCAGGGTTGGCAATAAAAATTATAAAAAAAATAATTGATGCCAGACTCAGTGCATGATTGATATTACACAATCCATAACAATGGAGAAGAGAGAGAGAAGGTGTGTCAGTCACTGACACAGACCTATAGATCACACAAGCAACAATTTCAATAAGTACAGATAAAAAAGAGAAGCTGACCCACTTCAGGATTGGATTGCAGTACTCAATTTACATAAAACCAGAAGAAGAAGATTAATAAAAAAGAAAAAAATTGCAGACAATGAAGTGAAGCAAAAATGGTTGTTTCTTGCAAGAACTGAAAAGGAATCTTTAGAACAGAGAATTTCTTTAAAAACAAACAAACAAAAATTAAACGTTATTTATTTAATTTTCTTGACACATTAATTCATGGGTGTAATTAATAATAATAATAATAATAATAATAATAATAATAATAATAATAATAATAATATGTAAATAAAGAAATAGTAATATTATTTAGTTTTATGTGGTATGGAAATGCAAATGGGTGCATGTGCATTGTAATGGGAATTGTTAGGGACGACACTGTGAGGCAGTGATGCATGTCGGCTACCTGAAAAGGTATCACATCCTCATTCCTCAAGATGGATGAGTCTTCTTTTCTTAATTTTCTTTTTATTATTACACCTTATATTACTTGTATTTTTTTTTATTGAATTTTTTTTAGATATTCGTGGAATTTTTTATCTCAAAATATATTTTCAGAGATCTTTGAAGTGGACAGCAATTGATAGAGTAATTCTTAATCATAATTTTCAGTATAAATAATAGGTTCAGTATGAAACTTGTTGTAATGGATAGTAGAACAGATATTGTTAGATTGACATCTAATTGAATTTTCATAAATTTCTTGAGATATTAATCTATTTTTCTAGATGAAATTATGGAATGTTGTTTTTTTATATTAAATACTTTTTGAATTTTATATAAACAAATAGATGTTAATGAAAGTTTATTTTATTATGAAGTTCATTTAATTAATTGAAATTTTAAAATAATCAAAATTATTATAATTTTTAAATATTAAAATATTAAATATAAAAAATATCAAAGTTATTTTTAGCCTTAATTAAATAATAATAATAATAATTAAAAATAATTATTTTTGTTTAGATTAAATAAAAATTAATTTTATAAATTAATAATAACATAATAAAATTTTATACTTTATAATATTTTTAAAAAGTTTTTTTTAATTAAAAAAAAGTGTTTATTAAACAATAATATTTGTTGTATTTTTTATTTCATCACCATTGTTTAGGTCTCTCATGTTCCACAAATCACCAAATAATGCATGTGGTAGATATTGGAAGTGGACCCAACTAATAGCTTTCTTATTCAAAAGCAATAAATAAATAAAAAGCATTATGTTTTCTTTCATATGAAATTTCCCTAACTTAGGAGTTTAGATGCTCTAACTATGTCTTATCTTTTTCTTTTTGATGGTGCTCTTAAATTCACTTAAAAGGTTAAAAAGGCATATTGTCTAAGTTAATGTCATGTATTTGAATCCTAAGAATTCCACTTTTTATGAATTTCTGGAATATTTAATGTGTAATACAATAAAATTTAATTACCTTATAGATTGTATTATATCACATTTTTATATAATTAACCGTATAATTATAAGTTAGTGAAAAAATAATTAAGTAATAACTACTCTTTAAAAGTATTCTCACGTGAAGAGTTTTAATCTTGTTTAAAAATGGATGACTGCTCCATGTTATTCAGTTCATCGATATTTTTTAACGAAAAATAGGAACTTTCATTACTGAGAATCATTTAAAGAATATGTGTTATAATACCCATTAGATGTCAATAAATAAATAAGAATTTATCAGAAAAATTAGCATGTAAATTTATTAGCATTAGACTGTCACATATAATTTTAAAAAAATTAAATAAATAAGAATTTATCAGAAAAATTAGCATATGAATTTCACCCTTTTTCGCCCCTTATATGAAAATTATGATTAGGGTAAGTATTTTATTTTGCAAATAAGAAAATAAAAAAAAACCATCATAAATTTAGTAAAATTTTATGATATGCGGTAAACAAAAATTAAACTCATTACATTTTAATGCCATTTTTTATTTCACTATTAGCTTTTCACTTAAATCGCCATTATTTTTAAATTAATATTATCACTTATATTTATTTATATATAATAATATTTAATCTTTTTATATCATTTATATTTGATTATTTATTATAATATTTAATCTTTTATTCTTTTTTTGGGCAGAATTCTTTTCTATTCAATGATAATTTATAGGGAAAAATGGTAATTTTTCAATTTTCTGCAGGAATTTTATGTTTCGAATTCAATAATAAGAAAACAAGTCAAAACGTTGAGCTTTACTTGCTAACTAATTTTGTCAGCTTTTGGACAGAGTGTACTTGCAATATTTCACAACATGTTCTTATGAAAAAAATAAAATAAAATAGCTTTTCATAATGTAAAATAAATATCAAATAATTTTTACTATAAATAAAATATTATAAATATAATTATTCACTTATAACATTCAATATCATAAAATTTTGATTTTCATATTTTATTAACTATATTATATAAAATGCATTATTGGCACTCATATTTATATTATTGGTATTCTTAATATAATTATTATTAAGGGCATGTACATAAAAATAAAAAAGATATGCTAAATAATTTTGAATTTTTAATGATACGGGTACTGTTAATAATCAATACACATATATGCATTTCTAAAAATAAAAATAAAAATCACTATATTAATTATATTATTTAACTATAACCATTGAATTATATTATAAATTATATATATCAATTCTTATAATTTGTAAAATACACATTGTGTATCATAGTAAGAGCCCTGAATAATATAATTACGAGTGTCAATAACACCTCTCTAATTATTCAAAATATATTTTATACTAATTTAATTTTTTTTAAACTTAAATTTATAAAGATGACACGAATTTAGTAATATAATTAAAAATTTTAATTGAGGAAATAAATATAATAAATTCTACATAGTTGAATTATAAAAACAAAAAATAAATATAAATATATATATATATATATATATATAGTAAAATATCTCAAAGTTCATCAAAATTTTATATTCTGAAATTTTAATTTATTTATGCTAATAAATTATCATTTCTATAGATATATTTCTTTTTGCAATTATAAAGTGGAATTAATTTGAGCCATGTATTTAAAATGACATAGTAGATGAAAATACTCGCATTAATGAGATATTGGTTGTACTATGTGCTGAAATTTACAAGTAATTTTGACGAATAGTATCCAAATATTTTTGTGGGGCAAATTTTTGTCTCTAGGGATTTGCTAAATCAGAAGCATTTATGAGATGTTGGACATGAGTAATAATATTATTATATAAATAAAAATTTAATTTTTTTCTTTGAAAAATTTTACTGAAATAATTTGGATGAGATCTAGCCAAACTTATGTGTTATGTAAGGGCAAGACAACAGCAACCAAACAAACCTGAAATTAACCTTATTTTGATAAGTACCACAATCAATAAATAAATAAACTTATGCTAAAGAATATTGTTTTATTTAGCACTTTTTTTACTAATTACAAGTTTCAGTATGTTAATATGTAAGTAGAAAAGGGGTATACCTATCTAATCCAAGCAAATTTCATTTAGCAAATATGATATTGAAAAGAAGCAATAAAATAATAACTAAATACGTTGTCAGCGAAAGAATAGCCATGGTAATTACTCTCTAATAATATTCTAAGATGTATGATTCAATTTCTACCGACGTCAAATTAAAGGGGATGACTGTCCATGTTAAGCATTCCATTGAATTAATATAGATCATATAACCTCTCTATTAACTAAAAAAATTAATAACTAAATATGTTAGATTATGAAATGTTACTTTGATTTATTTATCACCATACAATAAGGTAAAAAAAAATTTGATAGAGTTAAAAATATTTCTTAAAAGTTTTGAAATGAAATTAAATAAATTTATTTTGGTATATATTGAAAATAAGAGAGATTGAGCAGCCACTATTTTTATAAATAACTTACCATAAAGAAAAATAATTTTCATCAAATATTATTATATACACAAACTTAAAAATCAAAATTTTTCTAAGCAACGATTAGGTCTAATCAACAAAAATAAACTAATTTATAATTTTTATTATTTTTTTTGAGAAAATAATTTCTATTATATTTAACTTAAAACATTCTAAAAAAACAATTATGCAAGATCATTTGCCACTAAACCTGACCCTTTTTGATATGATATGAGTTGAGATCAAAGCTCAAATAGGTCATTTGAATATATATCTTTCAATTAAACTAAACTGAGAACATTAAAAATTAATATGTTATAGTTTTTGCTCTCACAAGCATTGCAAGGACTCGAACTGCGATAAAAATAAAAATTGAGATTAAAATATCCCCTTTATACTCCTCATTTTTTATTTATTGACTATTTGTTCAGACAACAATATTTTATGTTTATATTTATTTTTCATTATATTATATTTTTGAATTTTTAAAAAATTTCATTACTTGTATTTAAAATTGCATGTAGTATATATGCTTTTTTATTCTTCTAAACTTTAAAAAACACATACACATAAAAAAAAGTTATTGTTCTTGTTAAATCTTTTCATTTAATAATTCTTAATGTCATGGAATTATATATTGTTATGATTTTATATATATATATATATATATATATATATATTGCATGTGATGCACTTTTTCATGATTATCCATAACATTACATTAAATCTTCTATGAAAAAAAAAATTGAAGTTTATAAAGCAATGATTTTTTTTTTTTAAAAAATAGATATTGTACACATGGAATATAAGAACAATGTCTTCTAATTTACAAATTCTACAGTGCAAAATGTCAGCTGCCAATCAGAGAATATTTATGTTATCCCCAACAAAAAAGAATTGAGGCAGCACAGAAGCGACCAAGCAACACATGAATTTTCCTATTTACTCTGTTTGAGACATTGAGCTAATTGTATAAAAAAAAATGAAACAAAGTCAACTAGAAAAACAGAGTTAAAGTTGCTAAAACAAAATGATATTACCTCATATCACGCAACTCCTAAAAAAACAAAAATCGTGTCACACAACAATCATTGTTGATACGACCAAGTCAAACCCATATGAGATCTACCACAAGCATGCTACAAATTAAAATGTTGTCCGTAACAATTTTTTTTAAAATATATATATATATATATATATATTTGTGTGAAAATTTGTGTTATTAGTTAAAACATATTATTTTGATATTTAGTAATTTTTATGTTTTAATTGGTTTTGTTTTATAAGTTTCTTGGTTTTAATTTTTATTTATGTATTTTAGATTGGTTGGACTATTGGTGAAACAATTTGAATGAAGAAATTGCATCTTGGGAGAAATTGTAGGTTGTGGTCATAGGAGGCTTATGGTCGCAGCATTTGAAAGTGAAATTGGCATGAAGACCCGGCTGCCATCGCAGCCCATGATGCCACCGCAGCAGAGAGAAGCTGAAAATTTATCGCCGATGGTGTTGTAGTTACAGCCCAAGCTGAGACCGCAGCCGAGAAGGAAATCTAAAGGATTGAGATGGCTGCTGCCATCATAGCCCTCTGACGAACCAAAATTAATGATGTGGCGACAACTTATTTAGAAGGGCAACACTTGTACCCTTCAAGGGGCTTTGAAAACCACACTTTAGGTTCAATTTTGAAGGAGAAAAGCACCAGAATAGCTCAAGAATTAGAGAGGAACTCAAGAGATATCAAGAGTTGAAGAATTAAGGAACAAGAATTCCTAGTTTTATTTTCTTCTCTCTTCTCTATTCTTGTAATTGTTATGGATTATTTTTATGATCATCTGATATATTTTCACATTATGTTAGGCTAAATTTATTTTGGTTGGGAATTGATGACTTGAACATGAATTAGTTTTTCTTTAATTAATGAATTTTATTAATTATTGCAAGCTATGTATATTGTGCTTATTTTGTGTTGATGCTTAATCACCACAAGCATAAATTAAAATTATGGTTTTAGATTGAGAAATTAAAACCTTAGTGGATCTATAAACATAGGTTTAAATTTGCTTATAGGTAGAGATATCATAAGTAATTAAATTCCAATTGGAGTGGGCAATTAAATTTATGGTTTGATTAAGGGATTCAGTTTACAATGAGAATTGGGGCTTGATGTTATTAATTGAGAATTATGAATTAAAATTGGTTAATACTTAAGAGAGATTAATCGATAATTTCGAAATATCCAGGACTTGCAAGATTGATAGACTCATTAATTAAGGTGAACTAAGGATTGTGAGAGAAAATCAATTCCTAACCGTTGTGTTCATCGTTTGTTTAATTTATTATTCTAGAATTTATTTTTACTTTACAAATTTATTTATTTGCTATTTAATTTTCTTCTTGCTTCTCTATATTGAAAGCCTTGGACAATAAAGAATTAGGTTTATAGGTGATTAGAGCGAGTCCTCATGGGAACGATATTACTACTTGGTGACACCGTGCGCTTGCGGTTTTGCACAAACAATATATACATATATATATATATATATTGAAACATCTAATACCATTAAACAGTCGGTAAGCCAGCGCAAGGGGGAACAAGTCCCAATATACATGGATAACAACCTAGGCAAACAAATAGAGAATGAGGAAAGCAAAAGAGATTGTTTAAATAAAACATAGTTCACAAAGCTAAAAGAAATAAAGAAAAGACTTGAGCCTAATCAAATAGCCCAAGCTATTTAAAATCAAAGTTGATGGCCCTCTTTCTTTGAGCATTTGAAGAGCTTTCACAGCTCTTAGGCCTTGAGTCGGTTTTATAGATCATGGATATCTTCTGCTTCATTGTCTGTCCATCCATCTTCTGTGTGACCGTTGGAGATGGCTTTCCTTGAGCTGAACACTGTTCTAGGTTAATTAGGGATGCAGATTGAATCTCTTCGGTCAACTTATTGCAATTCTTTCTTTCCTTTTTTATCTCTTTCCTTTGCTTGCCATAGATGGATGGTTTAACTTCCTTAATGGCTGAATTTAACAACTGATATTTAAAACCACCTGCAGGTTCAGGGGCTAGATTTTCCTTCTTGCCAATGTTAGAAAAACATTCAGCAGAGCTACAAAGATAATAATAAACTACAAGTTTTTTATAATAAAATTTGAACCATATTTCGTGGTCCCTCAACTTGAACCAACAACCTTTAGGAAGAGGTTTAGCAAGATTGATCCTAATGATAAACTTTAAGATTGACTTATGAGTCTTGGCCAAATGTGAGAGATCCTTCATCTCTAACAGACCTTCAAAAGCCAAGTTAGCTAAGAACTCAGTTTTAGGTTTGTTAATAAACTCAAGGGGAAGGTTTTCTATCTTTACTCAGATATTGTCACAATTGAAATCCAGATCCTCAATAGATTGACTTCGAATCCAATCTTTAACAATAAAAAGATACCTAAATACTGACTAAGGGGTGTTGTTTAGTATTTTCTTTTTGTCATTAGCAGTTTTTAGCCTAATCTTAAAAATGTTCTCCTCTTTCAAAGATTGCATGGATAAAATTTTAAAGGGATGTCATACTTGATCCAGCCACAGCTTGAGAAGATGAGGTATAACTTTTACCATTGAGGATTTTGCCTACCACTGTTGTGCTTTCTTTATCCTCTTAGAGATCATTTGAATATTGTTACGGTAGGTTGATTTGATGAAAAAGCAACAAAGGGAAGTGCAATAGATTACTAATTGAAACTAAGAATAAGAAGAGAAATTGATGGGATTCGGCTATTTCTAAGATAAAAGGTGAAGAGGCGATCTATGGCTTTCCTAGGAGATAAATTGGGACATAAATTAAAACCCTAGAAGTACTGTTACTATCAAAAGAGAGAGAAAAAATGGCTCCTCTCATATAAGAAAATTAAAATATCAAAATATTGGTGCCTAACTATTTTCTCATTTAAATGATACTAATTATATGCTACAACTTGATTAATCCAAAGTTGAATAAAAAAAAATTCTTAGCAAAAGATACCTCAACTTTTTTCCTTGACTGGAGTATTTTCTTTTCAACAAAATTAGGGTTTCTTAGATTTGGTTAGGTACCTTTTTCTTTTTTATTTTATGACATAAATTTCACGATTGATTGTTTTCTTTTGTTGATTCTAGGTTATAGTTTTAAAGTATGACACATGAATTGAAAGTTTTATGGCAAAAATTCTCTTTGATGAAGAAGAAAAATGAGGAGGTAGATTTAGTACAATCATCATCTTAAAACCCTAAGAATGATAGGCACTTGGTAGGAAACTAAATATCAAGCAAATCATTCAATTTACATGCTTCATCTAGAGCCCTAAATGGTGCTTGGCAATTAATAAAAGGATTTTCATTGGAAGAGGTACAGTAAAATATATTTATCCGTAAGTATGAGATAAAAGCTGATAAACAAAAAATATTAAGGGATAGCTCATGGCATTATGATAGGCAGTTAATTATTTTTGGTGAACTCTCTAGTAAAGAATAGTCATTTGAAGTTTCCCTTAAACGTTGCTTGTTTTAGGTGCTCATTTATAACCTACCTTTAAATAAGCGAGACAAGGAATCAATTATAAAGGTAGGTAGCAAAGGAAAGAGATAAAAAAGCATTTAAACGGTGTCGGTACAATCAAATCCATCATTTGAAAGATGACTCTAGTATTTGGCGTGAGGGTGACGGTATAATTGAAAGCTTAGTATTGTAGTACTATAATGATCTGTTTACTAGTTTTGATCTTCGGTGTTTTAATAACTCCTTGGGTGCCATTGATTATGTTTTATCAAAAGAGTCCAGAAAGATTCACTCAGTTCCTTTCACATTAGAGGAGATTTTTACTGCCTTGAAGCAGATGCACCCTTGCAGGGTAACTGGACTAGATGGTGTTCTACTCTACTCTTCCTTAAATTTTGGGATATAGTGGGTAGTGATGCTACTTTTATGGTTTTGAATTTTTCACATTATGGAGTCATGCATGCTCATTTGAACCACACTTTTATAATATTGATCCCTAAAGTTAAATTCCTTGTATTTGTCAAAGATCTAAGGTCTATTAACTTTTGTAATATGTTATATAAAATCATTTTAAAGGTTCTGGAAAATAGGCTTAAAATGGTATTGCCTTCTTTGATTCATGAAACCTAAAATGCCTTTGTTTCTGGTCAATTAATCACTAATAATACCATAGTAGCCTTTAACATTTTCCATTCTATGAATTATTATATCAAGAGTAAGAAATGTATTATGACATTAAAATTGGATATAAGCAAGACATATGATAGGGTTGAATGGAGGTATCTTAAGCAAGTTATGATTCGAATGAACTTCCCTTTTCATTTTGTTGGCTTGATTATGAATTGTTTAAATATTGTTTCATTTTCTTTACTTATTAATGGTCCGCCGAGGGGTTTTTAATGCCAATTAGAGGTCTATGTCAAGGGATCTTATCTCATCTTATTATGTACATAAGGTTTATCAGCAATGATAAGGAAAGCAGTGCTTCAAGGATTTCTTCACCCTGTTAAAGTGAGTAGATTTTACCCTTCCATTTCTTTTCTTTTTATTGATGATAATATCTTATTTGCTAAAGCCACATTTACTGAATGTCAAACTCTCAAGTAGCTGTTAAAGCATTCTGAGGTGGAGATAGGTTCTAAAGTATCATTTAGTACTAAAGTAGATGATCACAAACAAACTCAACTTCATGACCTTCTTAGCATGTTTGTGGTAAATCACCATTTGAGATATCTTGGTTTACTCACTTTTATAGTATGCTTAAAGAAGCTTATTTTTGGGTAAAAGAGCAGTTGTGGAAAAAAGTTTGTTGGAAAAAAGAAGTTACTTAGTTGTGTAGGTAATTAAGTCAATAGCACATGCGATTCCTCAGTATATTACGAGTTATTTTACACTGCCAACAACCTTTTATTAGGAGCTCCAAAATATGATTAATAAGCTCTGGTAGGGTAATGTCTCTAATCAAAGGAAAATTAATTGGCTTTCTTAGGCAAATTTAGTGAGGGTGAAAAGTGAAGGTGAGACTAGTTTTCGTCACTTTAAGCATTTTAACTTAGCTTTCCTAGCCAAACAAGGATGTCATATTTTGGAGAATTTCCAATCTTTATATACTCATATACTGACAGCTAAATATTTTCCATGAGGATCCTTTTGGACAGCTTCGTTGGGGTATAGACCAAGCTATATGTAAAGGAGCATTTTAAGTGCAATAACTATATAGGTTGGTGTATTGGCAATCATTGAATATATGGATTAACAAATGGATTTTGGTGGTGAACGGTATGAGACCTCTTATTCCAAGAGTTGTATCAGGGGATAGCAGTGTTAGTATGCTTACATATGCCGATACAAAGCATCAACATGTGAATTTAATTCGCCAGCTATTTTTTTCCTTTCTAAGTAGATGCCATTCTTAAGATCCTAATCAGTCCTCAACTACCAGCAGAGTTGCAGTTTTAAACACTCATAAGGAATGGTTGTTACATAGTTAAAATGGGTTATCAAGTTGCTTTATCTCTCTCTGATAGTTCTCAAGCCTCAGGTTCTTCATCAACAAATGTAAAATCTGTTTGTCCAGTTTTCAAGTGGGGAAGTTATCTCTGCTGGTCTTGCTGTGGATTTAGCTAAGTTGCAAGCAATTCAAGTTGGAGTGACTCTTGCTAAAGAAAATGGTACACAAGATGTTATTATTGAATCAAACTCATTGTCTGCAATAACAAGGTTGGAAGAAAAGAGTCACGATGCTTCAGTTTATGATCTGATGTGTGAACACATCCATCTCTTATCAGTAGGGCTATAAATGAGCTGAGCTACTCGCGAGCCTCGGCTCGATAAAAGTTCATTTGAACTCGTTTAATAAATGAGCCGAGCTTAAACAATACAGAGCTTAACTCGTAAAGCTTGCAAATCGAATAAAAACTCGTGAGCCAACTCGTAATTTTAATATTTAATAATTTAATTTTAGATATATAATATATAAATTCTTATTATAAAAAATATTTTAGAAAATATATTATTAGAATAAAATCTTAATTTTTATTAAATATATTATAATTTATTTTCAATTTTTTCATGTATAATTTTAATTTATAGTTTACATTTTTTAAAAATCTTTAGACTCGTTTAAACTTGCGAACAGCTCGTGAACACTAAGTGACATAACAAGTTCGACTCAATTATAAATAAACCAAGTTCGAGCTAGTCAAAATTCGACTCAGTTGGACTCGATTGCACCCCTACTAATAATAGTTGACTTTCATTTTTTTTGAGTTAGTACAAATGATTAATTCCCAACACCACAAAGGGGGAGAGAGTGGGAGGGAGGTGGGGGTTCGAACTCTGCTCTTCTCAAACTGGATGTCCACACCTTTTGCCACTTGGGCTACTCATGGAGGACAATAGTTTGCTTTCATTTGGTTCAATTTATATTTTGCTTGACAGACTGTTAGAGGTGTGCAACGGGCAAGTTCAGGTTGGAAAATGACAAAACCGAGTTGTTTATGGTTACTAATATTTTACACCGAACTGCACAAAATTGGTTAAAGGAACCGGTGGTTCGGGTTGGCAAAATTTATCGGGTTAATCAAATCAGTTTGGCGGTTTGGGCCTAACGTTGGGCCTCAGAATTTGGGCTACATAAACATAACAAAAAAAAAAACACTAAACATATCATTAAAATGGGTCTTAGCCCATTAGTGTTTTACACGACCTAAAGCTTACAAAAATATGGCTCGAGGCCCAAAATAATAATCATATTTTCACCTAATTTCCTATGTATTAACAGGTAAATATAATACAAAAAAAAATTTCTTTACACTTAGAAGTATTAAACAAAATAACTATGCTATACTGCTATTGACAAAAAATCCCTTGTATAAGCAGAAGAATAACCTTCCAAAAAAATTAAGCCATTCCATTTCTAATCCACCAAAAAGTTAATTTGCAAAAAAAAAAAATAGTAAGAAATATTACTAATGAAACAAGTAATGAAGGAATTTTGAGGCTCATAAAAATGTGTGAAATCATATGAAGAATGATAATGCTTAATTTAAGGGCAGCTGCAATTAAAAATGCCACCAAACCATAGAAATATATAGCAAAACCATTCATGATTCCTTAGAATGTAATTAAGGTGGAAGCATTTCATCATTGCCCCAAAATTCAAAAAAAAAAAATAGAAACACAGATAAGTAAAAGGTGAAGAGTATACTTCAGTGATTTGAATACTAAGGCAGACCAGTCTAATAATAATAGTAGAAGACAAAATGATAGAAATAAACCATTTTTAAAGCATATATCACTGCAATAACAAAGTCGGTAACTTTTGGCAATATGTACAAACATTAGAATAACAGAAGATCAATAAAAGTATAAAATTCAACAGAGTTTGAGGCTCAAACATATGTTTTCATTCAATAAAGGAAGGCAGTTATACTTCTGGCAACAGAAATAAGTTAGTCACTAAAGAAACACAACCAGAAATCCTTTCAAAAATCTAAAAACATAAGTGGAAGCTTTCATCATAGCCCACTAACAGACACTGCAACAACATTGCATGCTTTCACAGGCTGGTCACAAAGCAGCAACATAGAATGAGGTACCAAAATAAAACAAAGGCACAAAACTCAAATTACATGTTACTTATGCAACACAGACCTGGACTTGTAATTATTAATTATTGGTCACAGAAGTCTATCGGTCACAAATAAGAAGCATATGCACAGACATACTTAAATAAGTGCACATCAATCACAATAAAAAATTAGTGAAGGATAAGCAAATATATTGATTGTTAGAAGAACATGCAAAATGCAATCAGATTGGTTGTGAGTTTGGGCCACCAGGAACAGGGGGCAAATATGTAATAAAACCAAATAAATTGATTAGATAGTTAACATGTAATACAATTTAAATGAATAAAATGTATTCAGATATAAAAAAACTTACCCTTCTCAAATTTCTCAAGCTCATCAATAGCCTCTTCATTTGAAACTGGTTTTAAAGCCATTCTTAGCCAATCTTCGGTACATATCAAAGCTTCCACTAATTTAGGAGTTAGTGAACTCTTAAATTCATCTAAAACTCTATCACCAGTGCTGAAAGCTGACTCAAAAGCAACAGTGGAGACTGGGACAGCTAAGACATCACGAGCCAATCTAAAGAGGGCTGGGAATCTCTCAGCATTTAGTTTCTACCACGTTAGCACATCAAAATTCCCTTCCTCCTCTACTATTACCTCACTCAAATATATATCTAATTCAGACCTCCTGCTTCCACCCACTCCAGTCTCTATCTTATGCTTTTTGAACTTTTCTTTCAACACAGAGATTGATTTTTTAAAGTTTTTATCCCCAACAAATTCAGATTAGCTAATTTCAGATGAGAGGCTACTTTGAGACTGATTTTCACTCATGGATCCACTTTTAAAGACAACAACATAATCATTATATAACTCATATAAGGCAGACTTAACCATTGTAAACAAGCTTCCACCTTTGACCTCCCCATACAATTGATTTAATGAAAATGAAATGTAATCCAATTTAAGACAAGGATCCAAATGTTGGCAAAGAAGATGAGAAAGTTCATTTTTTCAGGTTCCACCTAATACTTATCAAATTTCAGTTTCATATTAATGTCCATTAACATAATAGAACTATCAACAGACTCCTTCCACTCATTTAACATGAAATGCAATTCAGAAATTTCACTAAATTCTTTAGTTGTAGTCGCATATTGAGAACCATATATTCTTAAAGTCATAAAATAAAAATTTTCCAACATTTTAACTAACTTTTTAATAGCCTCCCAATCCAAATAATCAAGAACATCTCCTAAGTCTGCCCTAAATGAAAATTCTTGTTCCTTAAATTTTTCAAATGCTTTGTCATAAATGCATGCATTTTTTAACATCAAATAAGTGAAATTCCACCTAGTTGTCACATCAAGTGATAAGGCAAAATTAGACTCAATACCAACAAGTGCACTTTAATCCTTAAACTTTCTCAACCTAGATGCAGAATTCCTAATATACCTCATAGCATCTCTAACTCTCTTAACAAACACAGACACGAACACATCTTTTAAGCCATCATTAACAATCAAGTTAAGTATGTGTGTCATGCATCTCATATGTACATACTGAGTTCGAACATGCTTCCACCCCAACTAAATAATTTCTTTTTGAAATAAGATAATGTAGTGTCATTTGATGATGCATTGTCAACAGTTACTATAAATACATTCTTAATCCCCCATTCTAGTAAATTATTTTCTAGAGTCTGAGCTATGTATTCACCCCTATGTGAGTTACAAGCACAAAAGAAAGAATTTTTTTTCTTTGCAGCTTCCACTCAGAATCAATAAAATGTGCAGTAATACACATATAGTTAATCCTTTGGATTGAAGTCTAAAAGTCAGTAGTGAGACTGACTCTTTGACTATTTGTTATCAAAAAATTCTTTAGTTTCTGCCTCTCCTCTAAGTAAAAATCATAACAATCCCTAGAAACAATCCATCTGGATGGGATCTTAAATCTAGGACAACAAAAAATCATGAACTTTTTGAAACCCTCACCCTCAACGAATTTAAAAGGCGGCTCTCTATTATTACCATTTAGGACAGTGCTTTCCTAATGCAGACTTGGTCAAAATACTAAGAACCCAAAACCCCAACATTTTCAAAGCAATCAAAGTCAGGTTTAAATGTTAACAAAGCCTATCTTTTGTCTTTACTATGTGGGTTTTTTTGTACAAATTAGAACATGATTTCTAATGGAAGAGGTTCCATGTTTTTTAGGTTCAGCATGAATCTATTGACCTTTAATAAGCTTGCCTTTGGCATCCTTTATTTGGTCAAAATGCTCCCACACAACAGCTCTTGACTCAAATTGTTTTCTCTTCCTCATAGGATCAATATGCTCAACATTTGGATTCTATTGAGTTTGGGCAGTTTGATTTTCTGTTTGTGCTTGTGCTTCCACCTCATTAGATGTACCAGTAGCATTGATGTTGCTACTTGTTGGGCTTGTAGCCATCTACAAAATTCCAACAAATACAACAACTCATTAGAATAATCAATCGAAAATAAAATTTCTTTAGTATATCATAGAAATAAAAAAAATAGACCTTGAAGAGCAATGAATCTTGAGTAGATAAGTTCAGTTAGTTTTTGCACCTCACTAAGCAATCAGAATGAAATATTAATTCAAAAATTATGCTTCCACCATTTTTTTTGCAATAAGTTTTTCACAAAAGAACTCTGGGAAAAACATAGAAAAAACAAAAGAGTCGTTGATTTATCAAATAAACATAGTTGACAGAATAACATAAAGCAATAAAAAAAATACATTAGCACAAATTATAAATATGTATCAAAAGAATATTACAACATAAGAAATCATATTACAGATGTTCATTTTATGAAAATAAAGCGTCATTTTGATAGATCCATAAATATCTCGATGGATCTCAAATACAAAAGTTTGGATTTGAATATTTATAGGTTGATCATGTGCAAAATAAAACTTAAAATCATTTTTATATATAACTCAAAAAAAATTTAGTTTCTGCATGCAAACTACAAATAAATAAATAAATAACTCTTTACAAAATCCTTTTTAACATGCAAAATATATATAAATATAACATCATCATCGCTATATATAATATAACTCATATATATTTTTTGTATAAACACACAAATTTCTAAACATCATCACTACAAAATAATATAAAAACTAAAAATAAAAATTTTTTAACATGCAAAATATAAAAAAAGATTACCCGTTGTTCAAATCGATAGATCTACAAAAATTAGGCTTTCAAAATTGATTTCTATGAGTCTATGACATAAAGAATTTAATCATAGAGAGTAAATGACTCACATTAAAGAAGAATCGTAAGAAACCAGAGGTTTCTATCACATAAACATGTTTTGCTCAAAGATCAAGCACAAACATAAATCAAAAGCACAGATTCAATTGTCACATAAAAAAATAGAAGAAGAGAAGAGATCGAGTCAAGATCAAAAGAGGATTAGGGTTTGGTTATGGAGATGAGATAATAGAAGAGAGAAATGATAGTGTGAGGGGGCTAGGTTTCAATGTTTCAATTACATAGAAGAAAAGGAGAGGGTTAGGCGATTACTAGGGTTGAGAGAAAAGGAAGGTTCATGAGAATTTGAGGGAGGCGTGAATGAGAGTGTGAGGGGTGTGTTAGAGTTTAGGAAGAATTTATACTTAGGGTTTTTTAGGTTTAGGTTTAGTTATATATATATATATATATATATATATATATATATTATATGTATTCAGGTGGGTCAAATTTTAAACTACCTTATCTGAACTAAACCCCGAGAACCGATATAATATAACGGCCTCCACTGAACCGACCCTCTCTCTTCATCGGTTGTTAAACAGGTCTCATTTTTTGGTTCGAGTTTGGGTGCAAAAAATGGGTCAGTCGGGTTCTGCACACCCCTACTCCTACATTTTATTCCTGACTTTATAATGCTTCATCTTCTAATCCATGTTGCCCTCCATCATGCTAAGGCAAATGATGGATGATTTGGCTTTTCCTACCATGCATGTTTCATTTTCTACATTATCTTGATCTCTATGGTGTTATACAAGGGCATCTGTTGCCACCATGTCAATGGTATAAGTAGAAGTATAGAGAAGGCTATGGTTGAGATTGGTGTCATAAAGGACACCAATGTAAAGAGAAGTTCTTGAAGATAGATCATAAAAGGAGAAATAAAAGAGTGTGCTTTTATGACATGGCAAAACTTAAAAGTCCAAACTTTACATTTTTATTGTTTTTTATATTGGTGTTATGTGTTATTGGAAGACATAAGT
>CATIWM010419578.1:0-10958 GCA_949671775.1 Mallotus repandus | reverse complement strand
CCAAAAAAATGGCCTAAACACCCTATTCATCAAGTCCATAAAAGACATCACAATAAACTCATAATGGCCATATCTTATGCGGAATGCCATTTTAGAAATGTCTGCTTCTCTGATCCATAACTGGTGATAACCCGATCTCATGTCGATCTTATAAAAGAACTATGCACCCTGAAGTTGATTGAATAAATCTTCTATTCTCGGAAATGGATACTTGTTCTTAACAGTCACCTTGTTTAATTCCTTATAGTCAATACACAATCTAAGTGTACCATCCTTCTTCTTTACAAACAACATAGGTGCACCCCAAGGAGAAGTGTTGGGCCTAATGAAACCCTTGTCCAACAACTCTTGCAACTGCTCCTTCAACTCTTTTAACTCTGTTGGAGCCATCCTATAAGGTGGCATAGAGAAAGGAGTTGTGCTTGGAACCACATCAATGTAAAATTATATCTCTCTATGAGGTGGTAAACTCAGCAATTCATCAGGAAACTAGCTACAGGAACATCTGAAATGGATTTCTATTCAGCAGCTATGTCCCTAACCAAAGCCAAGTATCCTTAATACCCCCTTTTTAAGCAACTTTCTTGCTGTAATGGTAGAGATAAGATTCTGAGGTGTAGAACTCTTATCACCCGAGAACTTGAATTCTTCCTCACCAGGAATTTTGAAAATCACCACTTTACTATGACAATCCAAAGTGGCATAATGCTAAGCTAACCAATCGAATGTTGCCCCCTCAACAAATAATTCTAAAATGAGCATCCTCTGATGTTTGGCATGCATTGTCCAAGTCCTCGACTTAATAGCATGAATAAAATCCAGCTGATCTGAAGTACCATAATAAGAGATCCTGCCAACTCTAACATAAAATAATGCTGCTTCTAGGTCTGACATAATCTGTGGTATAGCCTAGGGCACATCTGCTGCACCCTGCTGAACTTTTGGTGCATTAGCAACAGTAAAATCTTGAGCCACATGCTCTTCATTCTACTGTCTATAGCGACTAGCACCCCTTCCAAGTCTACCCCTACCCCTACGCTTAACTGCCTACTCAGGGGGTAGAACTTCATCTTAATGAGACTCTCCGTCATCGGCCTCATTTTGAGCGGCTCGCGCTCTCCTCCTCATTTTGAAAAGAGAAAAGAAATAGAACACATAATTCAAGTAACAAACAAATATCCTAATGGTTATACAGAAAGCTAAAAGCAAGGAAGACTTTTCAAATACATAATCGAACCTAATTGTTACAGTAGTTCAAAGAAAACTCAAACTCTACCAACCTAGGCCCAATAATACTAAACCTAAGCTCTAATACCAACTTTGTCACGATCCAAACCCGATAGTCATGACCGCCGCTAGGAAACAAAAATTTGCATGAATCCAGAACCCGTAGCAAGCCTAATTTACAATTTCCAAAACAAATAAAATCATGAATTTACCTCAAAATTAAAACTTTTCTTAACATTCATAAATATCATCATAAAAGATTTAAACATACAACTCAAGTACAGAACGTCTGTTAAAATTTTCATAACACCCAAAATCCAAAAAAAAAAAACATACTACTACTACTACAGCGTGTAAGAAATACAAAGAAAAGTTATATTAAGATTTACAAAAATCAGCCAGTGAAGAATGGGTCCGGCGAAGAGGATGATTATGAGAGGTTTGTAAGAAATACAGTATTTAATAAAAATATAAAAATGCCCTAGTTGGAACAATACCAGAACAGTAACCAAACATCGGAAAACCCAAAAATTTCGAACAATCTCAAAAAATTATGAAACATACATCAATGGAAAGCTCTAAAGTTCAATTTCAATTCATATAACTACCACCAAGCCTAATGTTAACTCAATTAAAAGAAATTAGCCGAAAACCTTAAAATCATTTTACCTCAAATCGAGGTGGTTGCCGGCGCAGATCGGGTTAACTGATAGAGGAAAAATGTTTCCCGAAGAGAGACAAATCCAACGAGACCGACGGTGAGGTTAGGTGACGTCGGAGATGGCAACAGCGGCCCTCTTTCACTTTGATGACTGAAGAAAACAAAGGAGAAGAGGAAGACGTGACTGGCCAGAGGGAGAGACGCTGCTAGCGGCAGTGTCTGGAGCTGACCGGTCTTGATCGACAGTGACCGGTGTAGGCAGTGGTGGTGGCAGTAGGAAGTCGGGAGGGAGAAGAAGAAAAGAAGAATAAAAGAAAGGAAAAAGGGAAAGAAAAGAAAGAAGAAGAAAAAAAATAAAAAAGGAAGTTTTTTTTATTCATTAAAAATACATATAATATTAAAATAGATATCTTTCCCACCAAATTCCCGCTCTTAAAATATATTTACAAAACCACACTCAACATTAAATTTTCAATCACTAATTATATACATATACATAAATATTTATACACACATTCTCTTAAAATTTATTAAAATACTCATTTAACAATAATTTCATAAAAATAATAATTAGTATTTTAAAATCCATAATTTAATTTTTATAAATAAAATACAGGTCATTACAATATCAAACTCTAATAGTAGAGTTATACTCTATTAAACTCATATAAAAGTGCTCTTGACTATTCAATTATAAAATTTCAGTGTCGAAAATATTTGCTCGGAAGTGAGCATTCTGCTAGTTGATCCTTTTATATACTTGTTTTTATGGTTAAGTAGCATTCTCAGCATTCCAACATAGGCACGTTAAATTCACTAGCACACTTGATATATTTATCGAGATTTAATCCTAAATAAGAGGTTTAGGAAAATCTCTAAAAACGCTAAAATTTTATGTTATTAATTATTCATTTATTTATTTTCCACTACTTAACATCCATGCAGTGCTCAATTTAAATACATACTCAAATTATTATTCTCAAATATTTCTCTTTGCTATTATTTAAATAAAATATGCATGTATATAATTTGTTAATTCCATTCTAGGAAATTAAATTCTCAATATTGATTAATTCTACATGTATATATATTTTTAATCCTCCAATTCTGACTTAAATCCTAGGTATATATCTTTTATTAAAATAGCTTATTATCAATGACTTTCATCAGTTTTTAAAATCCAATGCACGTTGGCCACCATGTAACCCAAACCAACTCCAAACTCGTGTCCACTATTCAGCATAACTATTGGCAATTAAAGACTTATTTGATTATCATGAAGAAATTGCAAAACACAATTCCATGACTCCTAGTTATTCAGTTGCACTAAGTGAAATTCATAGAAATATTTATAAGGCAATTATGTTAAGAGTAAGGCTATCAAACTTTAAAATAAGTTAAGTGGGATTGAGAAGGGTACGACCGAACCCTACTAGACATATAGGTAATCAAAAGCTCAACTCAACAGCCTAAGGATAGCCACTTTACAAAGAATTTGCAGCACTGAAAAAGACTTATGCGGTTTCTCTTTATTCACATTTTCTTTTATAAGTTACATCCTTAGTTTAGCCAGGACAAGTTGAATAAAATTTTTTTAGGTTGCAAAAGCACATTCACTTCTCTTTTTTTTTTTCTATTTTAAGGTACTTTTATACAATTCATTAAGCTTTAATCCCTTATTTCGCACCTAAGGAAATTCTGCAGCAACACTCAGTTTTTCATAACAACAAGTTCAATAACAATGAAATTATAAGATTCACAACGATTCAAAATGAGCAACTTAACACATTTCGTGTAGAAGCTGTGCAACCAAATTCCAAAGAAAGCAACACCAAAAGCAACAAGTTTTAGGGTTGTCAAATAATCAAAACTCAACGAAAAAGGACAACACCAAAGGCATTGAATCTCATATTTAACAAGAAACTAGAGTTCAACAAAGGAAACAATACCAAGAATAAAAGGTTTTAAATTTATCAAGACAATAGATTTTAGCAAGCCATGAGTGTTCTAAATCAACCTTAGAATCATTACAAGTTATGAGAAGAGGGGTTCAATCTCAACAGCCAAGGAGGTAACCATTTACTAAGAATTACAACTCTAAACAAAAGGTTTACTTGATTTCTTTATTTTTCTTTTAAGATCCCATTCTTGATTTGGTAAGGACGAATTAAGTGAGCCTTAGATTACAAAATATGTATTTCTTTCTGTATTTCCTTTTTGATTTTTTTTTAAAAGAACCCTTAATTCATTTAAACATTACTTCTACATTCCCCACTCATGAAATTCAACAATGAATTCATTGATGTACAGCATTAACTTAACGAAAATGAATAACTGAAATCCATAGGAATTCAAAGAAAGCAAAGTGACATGATTCAAGGGAGGCTGCACAACCAAAATTCACAAAAAAAATAAAAATAGAGAACAAAGATTTCCCGAACCAACCACAAATCAGATTCAGCAAGAAAACAATACTAAGTCACTAAATTTCAGCAAAGAAGTGGTAGGTTCACTCACCTAACCTGATGATCAAATCTCTAACCAGCCTTTAGCAAATGCGATCTCATACACAAACCGAAACCAATTCTCCATGAAGAACCTCCACCCTAAAAAAAAATTGAATTAAAATCAAATGCCTACAGATGCTACTGTTGATAAGAGCAATATGCAAAAAAGAAGGCCTACCCAAGTACCAATTTATGCTAGCAACATTTCCTCTTGTACGCTTCTCTACACAACTTGCTTCTCCTTTCAACTCTTCGTGTCTTTTTTTTTTTTTTTAGGGAAAAGGTCCAATTTGCACCTCAGAATTGTGTTCTAATCCCACATTGGCACCTCTCTTTTTTTCCCAACCAAAACTTCTGGTTTGAAAAGTGGAGCATATTGAAACTTTACTAATTATAATCAAATCTTATAACTTTTTTTTAGTATAATTAAGTCTTATAAATTAATAAAAAACTAATTTTGACTGATACTAACAAATTAAATTGATAATTTTTTTAGAAATATATATAGAACCTAATTATTAAATTTTAAAAGTTTTTCAACCTATAAAATAATTTTCTAACATTTTTCTAAAAATTTTAAAAATAAGTGATATAAATTTTAAAAAATGATCAAATTTATTCGTTAATGTAATATCAAATTAATAATTTACCTAAAATTAATTTTAATGGTTGAATAAAAATTTTAAAATTTTATTCATTAGTTTAAATTTTTAAATTTACAAAATAATTTTTAAACCTACACAATAATTGATAAATAAAATTTTTTTATTCAAATATTAAAATTAAATTTTAATTCAATTATCAATTCACTATTTATATTAACGAATAAATTTTTTTGAAATTTATATCACTTGATTTTAAAATTTTTAAAAATTTAAAAAAATTAAAAATTTATTTTATAGATTGAAAAACTTTTAAAATTTAATAATTAGGTTATATATATGTTTCTAAAAAAATATCAATTTAATTTGTTAGTATCCGTTAAAATTAGTTTTTTATTAGTTTATAAGATTTAATTGTACTAAAAAAAAGTTATATGATTTTATGGTAATCATTAAAATTTCAATATACTACACTTTTCAATCCAGAAGTTTCTATTGGGCAAAAAAACACGAGATGCCAATGTGCTCTTAGGGCATAAATCTGGGGTGCAAATTGGACCTTTTCCCCTTTTTTTTTTAAAGCACAGAGACCTTTTTTTTTTTTTTTTTTTGATAGGTGTCTTACTCTTGAACAACACCTTCATGCACTTTAACACATCATCCAGGAAAAGTTTTCTTTAATGCTTTTATTATCACATATTGCTAATCTCAAGCCTTATCTCTTTTATTCTATAAAAATTAAGCCCCTTGATTAATAAGTTCAATTAATTTGAGACTTAAACTAATGAATTAATTATTTTTTTTATTTAATAATTCAAGGGCACGGATGTTACATTCTAGTTACCTTTTATCCATCAATTCATATATTTTTGGAAGTTTTGCACAACCCATAATCATGATTTCTGTCTTATCCATCAGCTTCTAGGAGGATAGAGAGGATTATAGCTTATTACAGCTTATAAATGTGCTTTTATTGATTGTACAAACAAGCACAAAAGTTGCTACTCTGTCTTATAATTCATCTGAAATCAAACAAAGCAACCAGATAGCCTAATGTGCAAGCCTTAAGCTTTTAGCGTTTTACATATTGAATATCTCCTTACATACACATATGGCTTCAAAATATAGAAAAATTACCAATAATCATTGGAATTAGCTAGCTAGCATTGTTCGAGCTATAGTATATGTAATCGCGTTAAATTAATTGTCGAAATTTTTTAACTGTTATTTTAGTCCTACTCGGATCAAACTGAATTAACATATAATACAATACAATGAAAGATTTATACCAAATTAACACATGTTTTGAACATCTTCTAAAACATCGAGCTGAGGCTTATCCCAATCGAAAATGAATGGAAAACTTTGTCCAAATTTTGTATTCGACATGGCCTTTCCATCCAATGTAAGTGTTATTACTACTACCATAACAATAGCTGCTACTCAAAACAATGCTAAAAAAAAAAAGCTAATAATCGCCTGATTATCCAATAAAATGACAGTGAAGACCCAAGCTGCTTGTGCTTCATTACTTTCTGGCAATTCATTTTCCTACAACACACGAATTGACTCTCTGCTTAGCTTTGGTCTAATACTTTTGCATTGGTATAATGATGATTTTTTGCAAATGAATTAGAATACATTTGCATTCTGTTTAGAATTCATTGCAAATGAATTAAAACTCATTTGGAAATTAAATGAATTCTTTACCAGAATTGAACAAGAGGTAAAAGAGTCGTCAAAATGTCCTTTGGAACGCACCTTTAACAAGCTCCTTCCATTGAGCATAAAATGAAAGCTAGATAATGAAGTAGGAATAACAATCCTCACATCCCACCACAATGCTAAAGAGAAAAGACAATGCAAAAAATAAACACAAACTTTCAACTGCTTAAATGAATGTTTCTAATCCATTTTCATGAAATGGGATTAGAGGAATTGTTAATAGAAAGTCTATCAAACATCAATTGGAATGCTAACCAAGACTCCGACAGTAAAACTCAGACTTTAAACCAATGTTCTCTGAAGATGATTCCATCACCGCAAAAGCCAGTAAAGCTTATTGGCACGGTCATGATTTCTAGTGCTCTAATCGATGCTACGATATATAGGATGGAGCCCACATGCAACTATATGCCAGGACCCATCTTCCATAGGAATAGATGACCCAGTCTCTTCAATAATCTCCGCTCTGGGAAGTAAGAAGTTGGGGACAAAGAATTGAAATGAGGCCTCAACAAAACGCCTTTCCTCATTGAAAGGTTTGTACCAAATTAACTTGTGTTCTAACATGGCTGAAACAATATGGTGGCGAGGCTTATCCCAATCGAAATTGAATTGGTAGATTTGTCCAGATTCGTCTGTAAAGTCAGCTTTACATCCAATATAAATGTAACTGTAAGCAGGATCAACAAAATAACTTGAACTCAAAATAACACATAAAGAAACGCCAATCAGCGGCTTCTGCAGTGGAAATGACAGTGAAAATCCGTACTTCTTATATTTCATACTTCTCGGCGGTTCATCACCCACAATGCATAAAGTAACTCCCTGTCATTAGTGAAAATTACGGAGTTTCTTACTAAATTTATGCCCCATCAACAAATTGTCAAAATTTTGTAATAAAAATTACTCAGTCAAAATTTTTATTAAAAAAACTAAAAGAACATTATGAGTTTATAACCATACATAAATAAAATATTTATATTTCTCTAAAGTTTAAAAATGGCAAAATCTATTTTCAAACCTTTAAACTTTTAAGCTTTATTGCATTAAACTTTTGAACTTCAATTGTATTGTATTAAGCCCTCATACTTTTGTTTTTGCATACATTAAGGACTTTTTTTAAATGTTTCGTCCCTAAACTTATTATAAAAGATCACATACATAATAAAAGATCAACGGGAGGTTTTAAAAAATAAGTATACTTACCTACAATTAGGGGTGAGCACGGGTCAGGAAAATCTAAAGATTTAAAATCTCCGAAATCATACCATATTTCAGAAATTTTAAAAATAAAATTTCAAATACTAGTACCTAATTTTAAAATCTTCATACCGGTACCATCCCATTTTTTGGGATGGTTTAGTATGAAGATTCGGTTTTATTAAAAGGATTG
Source organism: Mallotus repandus (assembly GCA_949671775.1). Taxonomy (NCBI): domain Eukaryota; kingdom Viridiplantae; phylum Streptophyta; class Magnoliopsida; order Malpighiales; family Euphorbiaceae; genus Mallotus; species Mallotus repandus. The sequence continues at coordinate 2,843 of CATIWM010419578.1, read as the reverse complement.
GTATGGTATGGTCTAAAACGGGAATTCAGGAATTTATGTAATAGTCAAATTTATATTATTAATTAAAATTATATTTACAATCCACAAATAAATTAAAAAATTATATTTATTATCCACAAATTAAAATGACATAGTTTTGGGTAAGAATAAATCGTTTGGTTATTATATGTATATATATATACACACTCACAATAATAATAATAATTCTAATAATATTATATGCCTCATTACTTTTAAATAATATCAATAAGATTAAATTATTTAATAACAATAATAATCAATAAGTTATTAAATATAATAATAGCAATATATTTTGATTAATAAAAAAATGACATATCTTCTCTTATTTTTGTTTGTGAAATCACTACTTACTTTAATTAAAACGACCTAATTTTTGGCAAAACTACGTCGTTTTGGTTATTTATAATATATGTCTGTATATTATTATATAGCAAAATAATAATTATAATAATATTATTCAGCTAATTAATTTTAAATGATATCAATAAGATTATAATACTTAATAACAATAATAATTAATAAGTTATTAGATATAATAATATTATTTAGCTCATTAATTTTAAATAACATCAATAAAATTAGATTACTTACTAAAAAAATAATTAATAAGTTATCAAATATGATAATAACAACACATTTTAATTAAAAATTATAAAATTTGAAATCATACAATGTTAATTTTCTTATTTTCATATTTTTAGTTTAAATTAAATATAATTGGCTTTCCTTATTTTCACTTGTTGTTGATAATGATAATAATTTTTTATTTCTCATATTTTAAGTTTAAAGTGTGTTGTAATGGTCATTTTACATTCTTATTTGTTAATTGAATTATTTGAAAATATGCAATGTGGCTTTTTCATTTTTGTATTTTAAGTTCAAATTGTAATATAATAGACATTTCACATTTTTACTTGCTAATTGAATAATAATAATAATAATAATAATAATAATAATAATAATAATAATAATGGTGGTGGTAGTAGTAGTAGTACTAGTACTAGTAATAACAATGATAACAATATTAATAATAATAAAATTAATAAAAATATTTTGTTAATAATTTATTTATTATATTTTAACGACAAAACATATTAATTTTTATCATATATTATTATACATATGTATATTACTTGATAATATAATTAAAAGAGTATAATTAAGTTACTAATTACTACTATTTATTAATATCTATGTATTACTTATTAAATTAATATTCGGTACCATATTAAGTTTTTGGTTTGGTGTGGTTTCGGTATGGTTCAGTATGGTTCTCAGTGTGATTTTTTGTAAATATCCAGTACCGTACCAAATCATAAAATTTAGTTCAGGATTAAAATTATTCGGTTCCGTACAGTTTTAATGTCTTTCAATTCAGAATTTCTATTCAGTTTGGTATTTTCTCCATCTTGTACTCAGCCCTACCTAAAATACGTGATAAAATTTTTTAACACTAATAATTATAGTACTAATTACATTTACAATACGAAAAACCAACCATGTATAAAAATAATTGAAAAATCAAATTTGGCTCATCATTAACTAATTTTTTTAATCATACCACATATCAAAAATATAAAAATATTTTAACATTATTTTTAAAATTTTAAATTCTTATGTTTTAAAAAAAATTTAAACAAAAAGTATTCTTTTTCACTATTTTCAATTATTATTAAAAATATTCTTTAACATTAAAATCAACTAAAGTTTTTTATTAATTGGAAATAAAAATATATGTTTTACTTTAAATGCATTTAAATAAAAATGAAAAGTTAATTTTTAATTGATTGAACCATTTTTAGTAAAAAATTATATCATGAATTTTGAATTGGTACTTAATTGGACTAAATTAATCAAAGAAACTTAAAATATTGCAATTTGACTTGTGAACACAAGTTTAGGGAAGACAAATTTAAAAAAAAATCCTTAATATGTGCAAATAAAAAAAATGAGGGTTCAATACAACACAATTAAATTTTAAGGGCTAGATACCACAAAATATGAAAGTTTAAGGGCTTAAAAATGAATTTTAACTTTAACTTCTTAGGGTTTATGAAAAATGATCTCATTCATCCTAAATTTTAACTTTTTAGGGGTTATTTGGTTCATACTCTGGAATCAGAGTCAAAATAAAGAGGAATCAACAATGGAATAAAATTTTTGACAAGGAGTTTGGCTTATAAAAGAATCGAAATCGAAATCGGAATTTAAATCAATATTATTTATATATAAAAATATATTAAACAATTATTTTTATTAATTTAGATATTTTATTTTATTGCTTCAAAATATTTGACAATATTTAAATATTTGAATAATTTATAATTAGTTTGACTTGATTTCCATGTGAATAAGAATTCATTCCTTACTCTATAAAGGGAATGAGTGATTCCCATTAATGGGATAATTCATTCTCATTCTTATACAAAAATTTAGTCAATGAAATATTAGAAATCAAAATCACTCATTTCGATTCCGATTCCGATTCTCACTTTCATTTTTCATAATACAAATGGCTCCTAAAATTTATATCAATTTACCTATTGTACTTTTTAATTGTTTCAATCATATATATCCAATTTTATTTTAAGGATTCAAATGTTATTTAAAAATTACTATATGATCCTTTCTAAAAAAAATTCACTTATTTAAATAATTTTTTTTATTTTCTCACAATAAATTGAAACATAAATATAGCACATGCAAAAATTTCTTTTGTACTACTACTTAATTGACAAAGGTTTGAAATGATTTGAACAGGTTGGAGTTAACAAGTAAAGAAATTTTCCTTAGGATTTTTAACAAAAAGTGAGTGTACAAGT
>CATIWM010419553.1:0-11086 GCA_949671775.1 Mallotus repandus | reverse complement strand
TATATATATATATATATATATATATTAAACTATCATATTAGCATTAGGATGAGTATTTAAAAGAAATTGTACTTTAAAACTTTTATAAGATGAGAAGTTTAATTTTTTTTTCAAAAAAATTATGTTTTGTTTATAAATTTTCTTTAAGGGCAAATTTGCTCCTCAATAGAAACATTAGGGGTAAAAATGCACATTTATCTAATATTTTTTTTATACATATCAGACATAGTGGACCCACTAACACAAAAAAAACTAACGCCGTTTATATGAGGGGTCTAAATGTGTCATTTTCAAAATGATAAGGGTGTATTTGCACCTAGAAAAACATAAAGGGCCTATGTGATATTATGGTAAAATATTAACGGTGTATTTGCACCTTTTCCATATATATATATATATATATATATATATATATATATATTGGTATGAAAAATTCAAGCCCTTACCATTTTTGCAATTTTGTCCAAACTTTTTAATTTTGGCAAAAATGTTTTAATCTCATTAATTCTTGGCAATTTTAGCATAAATAGATGTTCGGTCAAAATCAAAAAAAAAATGTTGATGTTGCATTTATAACATGTCAAATTTACCCTTTATATTGTAAAATCCATAAAGATCTATTGATGTAAAAAAATTCAAATGTTTACAACTTTTGGCAATTTTTTTAATTTTGAAAAATATTTCAATTTAAACATCATTTGATTAATTGAATAAAAAGTGTTGGACATGATAATTAAAAAATTAAATACATATGATAAATTTTTAAATTTATGATGGACTATTATTTCAAAAAAAATTTAAAAATTATATATATATATGTGTGTGTATGTATGTATGTATGTATGTGTAGTAAAGTGCGACAACTTTTCTTTGAATGTTAAAGTTAGATATTTTTAAATACTTTCAAATAAATAATTATGAAATAATTAAAAAAAATTTATTATCTATAGTTATTTTTTAAAATTATTATAATGAAGTCATGTATGAATTTTGATGTATGTAAATTATACATATATTTTAAGTTGAATTTTAATAAGTTTTATGTTAGATTTAGGATAATAATAATTTTATTTTATGAATTTTAGTTTAATTAGGAATGATTTTTAGTTTAGAGTTTTAATTAAGGTTTTTAATATTTTTGGTTTAATTTTAGTTTAATTAGGAGTATTTTTAGTTTTAATTATTTTCCTCTTTTGTAGGTAATTTTAAATAAAGATTTCTCAAAAATAAAGATAAAACTCGAGCATGGCTATGACATGGGTATGTTGCAGCCCATGTCATTCACTGGACTCAAAGGAATCAGAAGCACTCCCTACAGCAGGCCATGTCACTCTCTGCACCAATTGAAAAAATTGAAGAAATATTGACGTGGCCTAAAGTGCTAGGCCATGTGCCCTTATGTATAAAAGTCTGCATGGTCATGTTCAGGGCATGCCGATGGAATGAATTGAAGCATGGTTGAAGCATGGTCGTGTCATAGGTCGTGTTGGACAAGAAAACTTCTCCTCACGGATTTGGATTGAGAACTTCAAAAGGAATTAGGGCTCTATCATTCAATGCCTATATAAGGGGCAATATAGGGAGAATTACATATATTCTAAACACTCCAAAAACTACAAAATAAGAACTCAAGGAAACGAACAAGAGTTGAAGAACTCAAGCACTTTCAAAAAGATTTTTTTCTATTCTTCTTCTTCTCTTGTTATTTATTTTATGTTTGTAATTTTTAAAGCTATATTTGGCTAAACTTTATTTTAGGGTTTGGATTTGGAATATCTTTTCTAGGTTGTGATGGAACATATACTTTTAGTTATTAAATTGATTTTCAGTTAATTTTATGAGTTGTACTTATTTTCTTGCTTTTGATTTTGGGCCCAATTTTATTGCATGTTTATGGGTAGATTAAACAATGAGAATTAGAGGAATTTACTAGCTTAAATCTAATAGGACTTAGATCACTTGACCATGAGAGTAGACGAGCTCTTCAGGGATAAAATACTTGTTAAGGAACTTAATGAGTTTTGATTAACCTTTAACCACGAGAGTAGGTTAGATTTTAATCTTAATATTATTAATTGAACTCGAGAGAGACGTTAAGTAATTTAGAACAATTACCTGTACTTGAAATCAAAGGAATTAATAACTAAGTTGTTCATGATCAATCTAGAATAGTAAAACAATATCCAAACTCTAGGTTTTACTTAATTGTTTTTCTTTCATAATTTAGTTGTTTAATTTCATATTTGATTTCTTTGATTACTTTATTCAATTTGCTAGCAAGGAACACAGTAAAAAAATTAGTATTCAATATACAATCTCCGTGGAAATGATATATTCTATACTACAATTCATGATGATCCATGCACTAGCAGATTTTGATCACAACAAGTTTTTGGCATCGTTGCTGGGGATTGGCAATATTAATATTAATTTAATTTTTACTTATCTTAGATTAGCATTTTTTTATTTTTTTGTAATATTAATAAATAATTTGTCATGGATAATGATGAATTTTCTTATTGATTTTAACGTCTAATGGATGTGATCTTGTGTATAATATAGAATATATGCCATTTAATTATTTTCCATCTTATTTTCAGATTTGTAATTTGTGTGGACAGAACCACAATAGGGTGTATTGCCCATATTATTCAAATTCAACTCCACTACCTCGCCATAACCCATTTTGGAGCAGTGGTGTGGATTATACTTAGACTTATCAATAAAAGTCTAAGTTGAACAATGAGGCAATGTTGGAAAACATCATTCAAGAGGAAACTAAGAAGTTTGAAGAAAAATTATTGGAGATCAAGTTGAACCATATCATGTTCGAAATGGATTTACAAAAAGAAGCTCTAATGATGATCAAGTTGCAAAAAGTCAAAAAGCATGCTTCCAAAAACTTCAACTGTGTGCACTCATGAATTGCTCAACTAGCATAAGGAGAAAATGTATGGGATGATGAGAACACTTTGAGTCAAGATGATGAAGTCACTTTTAAGTTGTGTCAGGATGAGCAAGAATTGGTCACCAAGAAAATTAAAGAAGTCTCCAAGCGTAAGAATCAATCTGAAGACATCAAGGATGATGAAGCACAACGTTACTTAACTCAATTAAAAAATTGAGTAGGATGAGAAAATTCTAGCATTCCTTGAAGCTACATGGGATGAAGATAAGCCATCTATACATATTAATGCATATGTTCTATGACCTATTACAATCATATACGAAGGATCCGTGAAAGGTGTTGGATTATATGAGAACCCACATGAAAAGGTTTACATTCTTTAAGTAACTCTAAAATAAAAAATTTAGCATGTAGAGTCCGCACTTTATTACATGGGCATAAGGGAGCTTAGAAAAGGAAAGGAAGATGCTTCCAAGAACACTTTTTCATGTTTGGTTGCATTCGTGATACTATATATTTAAGGGATCAAGCTAATGACTTAAAATTAGCACTCGTTGTGAGGCAACCCAATATGTCTTGCTTAAATTTATTTAGTTCTAGTTTATTTTTCACTTTTCATTTTTCTTAGTTTTTGTTATTGTATTTTTTTAGGTCATTAAACATTTGGAGCGAGTACAAAAGAAAGAAAAAGCTTATTAGGGAAGTCCTCATATTCTTTTTCTAATTTTAATATTTTTGTCATTAAGGATAATTCCATATATAAGTATAGGGATAGATTCCAAATGTTAGGATTATGTTCTTATGTTTTATGTTTGTGTGTTTTCTTTTTTTTTTTTTACATGTGTATTTGTTAAATGAAGAAAATTTATAAAAAATTAAAAAAATCTTTAAAAAATCGTAAGATTCATTAATTTTCAACTAATTTCAACATACTAATCGTGCTTGTCCTCACTATTATTTTTAAGGATTACTCATTTCATGATTGGGGACTGTTAGAAGATAAACATTAACATAAGAGTTTATTATATATGTTTGTTATATTTGTTACAACTCATACTGTATATATAATTCATTGTACATGTACACTGAATATTAAGCCTTAACACAATATTCAATATTGTTCTCATTCTATAACCATAACTTAGTATCATAGCATATTCTAAGATGTTGTCATCTTCACTTTATTCCATTTCTTCTTCTTCTCACGCTACTTCTTCTGTTACCTTACCAACATCTCTTCCATCCCTTATTTCTTCCTCCTAAAATACACCTACACAGATTAGCCAAAGTTTTTCCATTAAATTATTGTCCAAAAATTATCTACCATGGAAACTTCAGTTCACCCCTCTTTTAAACTTTTACAACCTTCATGGCATTCTTAATGGCACCGATCCATGCCCACCCAAAGAACAAATTAACTCAAAAACACAATAGCCTGAACCCAATCCTTATTATGCTCTATTGTTTGCTAAAGATCAATTACTTTTTTCTTGGATGCTGTCTTCCATCACCAAGGAAGTGTATCCCTATCTTCTTGGACTTAATAATTATGCTGATGTTTGGAGGGCTCTTGCCACTGCTTTGGGGACTATCAATCATGCACAAAAAACCCAGCTTCATATAGAGCTCCATAACTTATCCAAGGCTAACAAAACTATTTCTAAGTTCTTATATTAAACAAAATCAATTGTTGATTCATTAACTCTTGCCGGTCAACCCATATGTGATGCAAAGTTTAGCGCAATCATTTTTAGACAACTTGGTGCTGATTATAATCCAATCATTGCTGCTCTTCAACAATGACCACTTCCTCCCACCTTCCATGAGTTGCACAGCCAACTTGTTTCATGAATTATTATTAAAAACACAACAACCAGTGCTACCTAGTGTTCATATTGCTCAACGCACTTCTGGTGGTTTCGTATCTTCATCCTTTCATGAAAGATTTCAGCGCCAATGAGCCCGCAGTGGACAATCTTGCCAGCCTTTAGTGTCTTGCCAGATTTATGGTTTTCACAATCACACAACCCTTCAATGTCAAAGAAGGTTTAGTTTGTTTTACTTTACTGGAACAAATCATGACGATTCTCGTCCTACTCGACCCTCTTTTACTACATAAGCTAATGTTTTAACTCTGTCTCCTAATTCTTCTATGTCTCGATAAGATATCATTCTACCATGTTGGCATCCTGATACGAGTGCCACTCATCACGTTACTCCATACTTGAGTGTCGTCTCTTTGACGGATGAATACAAGGTTAAGCAAAAATTATTTGTTGGTGATGGTAAAGGCTTGTCCATTTCCCATGTCGGTCGGTCTCTTATTGATACTAAAGGCAAATCTCTTGATTTAAAGGATGTTTTACATGTGCCTATTATAACTAAACCATTATTATCTATTTGAAAGTTATGTACTAACAATGACTATTTTTTTGAATTTCATGATGATCATTGCCTTGTGAAGGATCGAGCAATAAAAAAATCGATACTACATGGAACACTTGACTTCAGACTTTATAAGTTGCACAATGTTCTTCACCGCCAACAAAATTTTGGTGCTGCAGGTTTTTTGGTTACTTTTGGAGATTGGCACAACCGTCTTGGGCATCCTAATTATTAAACAGTTCGTACTCTAGTTTGTTAGTTTCAGCTTCCTCCTGCTTAAAATAAAATTTCCAGCAATAAATATGAAGCTTGTTATCTTGGCAAAATGCACAAGGTTTCTTGACCAGTGACTCATAATCGGAGTACTGGACCTTTGCAGTTGATACATTCTGATGTATGGGGACCAGACCCAATGTGTTCTTCAACCAGTGAATTTTTTTTTGTAATTTTCATTAATGATTATTCCTTATTCACATGGTATTTTCTAATCAAGAACTAAAGTGATGTGCCTTCTATTTTTCATCAGTTTCAAAAAATGATTGAAAATCAAATGAACTGTAAAATACGATCCTTTAACTCAGATTGGGGTGGTGAATTTAGACCTTTGCACACTCATTTTTAGAATACTAAAAATTGTTCATCGAATAAGTTGTCCACATACACATGAGCAGAATGGTACTACTGAATGAAAAATTAGAAATATTGTTAATATTGGTTTGGCCTTGCTTAGGCACTGTGGAACTCCCTTCAAATACTAGCAATATGCATTTGAGACTACAATTTTCTTAATCAATTGAATGCCTAGTACCACTCTCTTAAATCATATTCCTTTTCAAGTGTTATTTAACAGTTCACCTGATTATTTATTTTTGAAGGTTTTTGGATGTGCAGTTTATCCTCTTCTTCGACCATATAATTACCACAAATTCTATTTTCGTTCCAAACAATGTGTTTTCATTGGGAACTCTACCTATCACATGGGTTATCGCTACCTTGACAAAGATATTGGTCATGTATAAATTACACGACATGTGCAATTTGATGAGAAAATACTGCCTTTCAAAGTAATACCATCAACTACACCACATGTGAGCCCAAACAAGCAGCCCAATAATCCAAAACAAATGCCCTGGTTACAATTGTCCTATCCACTGCCAATAAAAATGAATTTTACTGCACTTTCACTACCTCCGCCAACTAACACTTTCCAAACTCTAAATTCAGGTAAGTCTCCTATTCCACAATCTTACTAACATTTATCTCTGTCTTCCTTAACTAATTCTTCTCCATCTTTTGTACAAACCCACTCTTTATCTGATACCAACCAGCCCCATAATCAAAAAAATAAATAAGTTTGTATTAATATATTTATTGATTCAACCAACTCTACAACTCATTCCTTTACCCAATCACCATCCAATCTACCACCACCCATTATAAATATAAATATGCCACCTGATCCTTAACCACCTCAACAAACAAACCAAATACAGCCCTCACCTGCAAACATGTTTCCACCTATACGTACTCATCCTATGGAGTTACGTAAAAATCCCAAACCTAGTACCCATTACGCCTTACTTAGCACCATGTCCTCTAACCATATTGACAATAAAAATTAACGCCCACCTAAAAAACAAAATTATCAGACCTTTCTCTTTCACTTGCCGAACCTACATCTTTCTCTCAACCTTCAAAAATTTATTAATGGTGTTATGCCATGGAATAAGAGATTGTAGCTCTTCATCAAACAAATACCTAGACATTAGTACCTAAACCAACCAATGTCAATATTGTTGGAAATTGCTAGGTATACAATATTAAAAGGCATGTTGATGGAACAATTGAATGATATAAAGCACGTTTGGTGGCAAAAGGGTACACTCAAGAACATGGCTTGGACTATAATGAGACATTTAGTCTGGTTATTAAACTAATTACCATTCACACAATGCTCTCTGTTGTTGTCTCTCAACAATGGTTGCTTAGCCAACTTGATGTGAGTAACACTTTTCTCCATGGGAATTTGGATGAAACTGTGTACATGTTTCAACCGCAGGGCTTTATAAGTCAAGAATTTCTAGATTTTGTGTGCAAGCTCTGCAAGTCTCTTTATGGCCTTAAACAAGCTCCCAGAGCTTGGTTTCAAAGGCTTTGGAATTTTTTACTGTAAATTGGATTTGTTGGTTCTAATTGGGACTCACCTTTATCCATCTACAATAAGAATGGTTCCCTATGTTTTTTACTTGTTTTTGTAGATGATGTGCTTCTCACAGGAAATAGTCCAGCTATTCTCAAGTCCATTATTACACAACTCTCTGCAAAATTCAAACTGAGAGATTTTGGGCACCTTCACTACTTCTTAGGCATTCGGGTTAAACATCTATCACATGGATTGGTTCTTTCTCAACAATTCTACTTGATTGACTTGTTGTGAAAAATGAACATGTTCGCTACCAAGTCTTTCTCTACACCAATGGTTTCAAGCAAACCTCTTTCTCTTCATCATGGCAAATTGTTATCATTAGATAAAGCAAAAAAATATTGTCAATGTTGTGGAAGTCTTCAATATACCAGCATTACTCAACCGAATATATCTTTTACAGTCAATAAGTTGTGTTAATTTATGCACACACCAACCGATGTTCATTATCAAGCTTTAAAATGTGCTCTTCACTATTTGAAGGAACTCTTACTAAAGGCTTATTCTTTTCTACTTAATCTTCTCGTAGCTTAATTGCCTTTAGTGATGTGAATTGGGCGGGATGCCCCGATGATCATCGTTCTACCGGCGGCTATCTAATTTATCTTGGTCATAATCTGATTGGCTGGAATTCTAAAAAATAAAGGACTATTGCTCACTCCTCTACTGAATCACAATTCAAAGCAGTTGCAAATATGTGTGTAAAGCTCAAATGGCTCACAAATCTACTTCGGGAACTCGACATTCATTCACCCACTATACCTCATGTGTGGTGCGACAATATAGGTGCAATATATTTTTCTACTCATCTTGTGTTTCAGGCCCGAACTCACCATGTAGAGGTGGACTATCATTTTATTTGTAATTTGCTTTCCTCTTCTAAGCAGGTTTTAGTTGTTTCGCTTTCTACATCCGACCAACTTGTAGATATTCTAACCAAGCTTCTCTCCAAAAATCAATTCTACTCTTTTGTCTCTAAGCTTTAGTTACTCTCCATTCCTCCATCAACTTGTGGGGGTGTTAGAAGATAAACATTAGCATAAGAGTTTGTTATATACATTTGTTATATTTGTTATAACTTATACTGTATATATAATTTTTGTACATGTATACTGATTATTAAGCCTTAATACAATATTCATTATTGTTTTCATTCTATAATCATAACTGGGATAATGAATGGAAGAGTATATAGTTTTAATAGCAATAGATTTGAGAGTGTTTATTGTTAAGGATAGTTGAACATAATTCTTATGTGAAAATAATTTAGTTTTCATAATCTAAACAAGGCTTCAAGATAATGACGTAGGCATTTTTGTTTTTTTAAAAATGGTCATTAATTGGGTTTATAGAATTTTTAAAAAAAGAACAAAAGGCCAAAGACGGAGCGTAAAACGCACTTGCCATGACAAAGTGAGATGGAGCATAAAATGCACTCACTAAAGAAAATAAATAGGGGTAAAATGGAGCACAAAATGCACTCACCATATCCAAATAATGTGAGAAGGAGCGTAAAATGCACTCATAAAGAAAGAAAATTTGAATTTTGCAACCTATGATATTTCCATAAAAATGATGTTTTTGGTTTTAAAATGCCTATTGAATATTTACGAAGTTAGTGCTTGAATTGTGTTTTCTAAATTGTTTGTGTATGAGATATTTTTTATGTAATTATCCTCATTAATAAGCATTTTTAGGCTTGGTGTTGTTAAGATTGCATATCTTGGAAGTTTAGAGTCTTTGGTTGTAATTAAGTTCATTTGTGTTGATTTATTTGAGGAGAAACAAGTTCTAAGTGTGGGAGAATTTGATGTATGTAATTTATACATATATCTTAAGTTGAATTTTAATGGGTTTTATATTAGTTTTAGGTTAATAACAATTACATTTTAAGCATTTTAGCTTAATTATCTTAATTAGGAATGATTTTAGTTTAGAATTTTGATTAGGATTTTAATGTTTTTGGTTTAATTTTAGTTTGATTCGGAGTATTTTTAGTTTTAATTATTCTTCCTCTTTTGTAGGTAATTTTAAGTAAGAATTTCTTAAAAATAAAAATAAAAATCGAGCATGTCTATGACATGGGCGTGTCGCAGCCCATGTCATTCACTGGACTCAAAGGAATCAGAAGCACTCCTTGCATCATGGCCATGCTATAGGCCATGTCACATTCTGCCCCACTTGAAAAAATAAAGAAATATTAACTTGTAGTACGGTCGTGTACCAAGCCATGTGCCCTTATGTATAAAAGTCTCAATTGAGGCATAGTCATGTTCAGGGCATGTTGGATGGAATGAATTGAAACGCGATTTGAAATATGGTCATATTTGTAGGCTGTGCCAGACAAGAGAACTTCTCCTTACAGGTTCAGGTTGAGAAATTCGCAAGCAATTAGGGCTCGACCATTCAATGTCTATATAAGGGGGAATATGAGGAGTATTACATATATTCTAAACACTCCAAAAACTATAAAACAAGAGCTCAAGGAAACAAACAAGAGTTGAAGAGTTCAAGCCCTTTCAAAAGGAGTTTTTTCTATCATTCTTCTTCACTTGTTATTTATTTTATGTTTGTAGTTTTTAATAGTTGGATTTGGAATAGCTTTCCTAGGCTGTGATTAAACATATATTTTTAGTTAATTTTTAATTAATTTTATAAGCTGTGCTTAATTTATTGCTTTTGATTTTGGGCCCAATTAATTTCATGTTTACGGGTAGATTAACCAATAGAGTTAGGGAAATTTACTAGCTTAAAAATTATAGGACTTAAATCACTTAACCATGAGAGTAAGCGAGTTCTTAAGGGATAAAATAATTATTAAGGAACTCAATGAGTTTTGATTAACCTTTAACCATGAGAGTATGTTAGATTTTAATCTTAACATTCTTGACTAAACTTGAGAGAGGTGTTAAGTAATATAGTACAATTACTCTCTTAGCTAAATCAAAGGAACTAATAACTAAGTTCTTTATGATCAATCTAGAATAGTGAAACAATATCCAAACTCTAGGTTTTAATTAATTAGTTTTATTTCATAATTTAGTTGTCTAATTTCATGTTTGATTTCTTTGATTACTTTATTCAATTTGCTAGCTAGGAACATAGGTAGAAAAATTAGTATTCAATATACAATCCCTATGGGTAAGGGTGTGCAGGAATCGACCAAACCATTTTTTGCACTCGAACTCGAACTGAAAAAAGAGAGTGGTTCAGCAACTGAGGAGGAGAGGGGGTTGGTTCGGTGGAGGATGCCCTAATATTTTGGTTCTCGGGGATTGGATCGGATAAGGTACTTTAAAATTGGAACCGCCCGAAAACCTGAATACCTAATATATATATATATATATATCTGTGTGTGTGTGTACAAAATGTCAACGTTTTTATAACTAAGCTTAACCCTAAAAAAACTCTAAGTATAAATATGTCCTAAACTCTAACAGACCCCTCACATTCTCATTGACACCCCCCTCAAATTCTCTCGAACCTTCCTTTTCTCTCAACCCTAACAGCCACCTAAGCCTCTCCTTTTCTTCTATGTAATTAAAACATCAAAACCCTAGCCCCCCCCCCCCCCCCCCCCCCCCCCCCCC